>OY856188.1:2636756-2659256 GCA_963693315.1 Diogma glabrata
AATAATTCAAGTAGTTCTCAATCATGGGTATAGAAAAGGATTTATTAAGAGAAATTAACTTTGATGATTTTGCAGATAAAAAATTGCGAAAAGTAATATTGTAATTTAAGTTACATTTATTATAGTACCACAAAATTATAACAAATCATTTAAAAATTATAATTTTCAATTTTTAAATATATCACAAATTTTTAAATCTTGAAAAACAAAGTATAACGGGTTTACTAAAAAATAATCCATTTTTACACATCGTCTGTATGCACTTCATTAATTGTAATAATAACCTCTCGTTACATATAGGTTTCTACCATCATCTGTCTATAGAGGCTCACATTAATATAATCCAGCGCTGCCCGTAAGTATCAAATCCTCTCACAGATTGGTATGGTGTTTATCACGACTTCTTGTTTGCTTGCACCAACAAGAAATGCAATATCCCAAATTCTCTTGGAGAAGAATGATCAATATATTGAGAGTGACTGTTTTGTTTGAATGTCGGGTTTGTTGTTATTCCTTTTCTGATTAGTGTATTTGTTAAATGTGCTTATCAAAAAAAGAACCAAAACAAATTTGATCGGGACGTTGAAAAGAACCAGACTACTTGGTGGCAAGGACCAGATCCGGTAGTAGGCTGTTGAACCAACGAAGAATGAACAAACAGTCCATGTTTTAGCTAAACACTTGCCACCCTGATCCTCCCCCAGGGGTCTATACCGGTTTATTAAATCTTTATAAGTTTTGGAGAAGTTCACAAGATATTAGTATCATATATATAAAAGCTTAAAAATGTCTCTAATTAGGTAGAAAAAATTTATTCCTTTAAAAGTTGAATCTTTAATTAAAATCATCTTAGAAAACACACAGGTATAACATAATTATGCACATCAAAACTATGGAAATATTTTGTAAAATAAATAAAAATCTTAAAAAATTTGTTATTTTGCTCTATTATTATTTTTTCGATTTAGAGTTTGGTTCTAAAAATAGTATTTGTCACACATTTTATAAATTTATTTGTTAAAATCAGGGTTGTGCCGTAGACAAAATAGATTACTTTACATGTATAGATTACGCATAGATTACGTGTAAATTACGCGAGATATTTTCGTGTAATCTATAATGTAAACTATAACGTAATCTATTTAATTGATATGTGAAGTCTAAAATATTTTTAGCGATAAATTAACTCTTTTCAAGATCGCAATATCTTGTTTTTGACAATATTATTGATCATGTCTTTTGCGAAAAAATTTTCAGTAGGGATAATACAATATTTCTACATATTTCTTCTTAAATCAACATTAATAGATTACGCCAAATTTACATAGATGACATTGATTACATTACATAGATTACATGTAATGTAATCTATTTTAGATTACGCGTAAAGGAACAACCCTGGTTAAAATCAACAAATAAAATAAAATAAAACAAACGCGTTCGTTATTTTAACATATTTTTTGTTATTTTGTTCATAAGCAACAGACATGTCTGTCAAATTTACAAACTATCCGTTGAAAATTGTTGGTAAAATAAATTTAACTGACATCAGTTTGTCGAATTCAACGAACAATTTGCAAGATCAAAACTAATAGAAATTTATGTTGAATAAATAGAGATTTCTTTTAATTTTACAAAAAATTTTTATTTCTATAGTATAGGAGAAACTTAAATTTTGATCGTTGGAATAGATTTCTGTGGACGCATATTATACAATTACTTTCAGACCAATATACTGAGAAAACAAATCCCCAGGAATTTTTAATTATATTAATAAACATCGATTCATAAACATCGACTCTCGTTGACTCAATCGTTAGGTCACACTAAACAATTTATTTATATATTTTCGTATTATTGATCAATTGTTCATTGAGCTTATACCCTGTTTATCAATTTAACGAACAATTTCATTAACTGTAATTGGATTTTAACTCAGCGTTAATTCAATGTTAAATGGCCAATCTAAAAAATTTTTACTCAATGGTCACATTTTAATTATGTCTCTCCACTAAATTTTTTAGTTGATTCAATATTAGTCATCTGAATTACAACTGTACAACTTTTCGAATATTTCACCGAGCAATACAGCGTTGTTAAAATTAAAACATCTTTTTTAGACAAAATTACCACAAACCTTAGCATTAATTATGTGATTTTAAATTACCAAATAATTTTGTCGCACTTGTGGATCTCCATCAGCGGCGCTAAGATGCAGTGATTTAGTGCACATCTCACGTAAATGCATCCATGATAAGATATAATCAGATACGTCATGTCTCATATTTTCTCATCCCCGTTTTACTCTTCCAGTCGGTGAGTGCAAACAGTTAAACTATCGAGATCCCGTGCTATATCATTCATACTGTCAGAATGAAGAAAAACTTTTTGGTCCGATCCCGAGCTCCATATAGAAATGATCTGATTTGCCGAAATAAATATTTTCAAGAGGATTGAATTCACAAAAGTTTGTATAACCGCTTATCAGCACTTCATATAACCGCTTATCAAACAACATATATATTATTCTTTTATTACACGCTTATTACTTTTAAAAAATCTCTAATGTTCGGTAAATATAAAATAGCGTAACGTGGGTCTGAAGTTATATGAACTCAACCCATACAAGTTACAACTAAGTGAATTTGAAGAAAATATAATGGTTAACTGAGCCACTAAACAGCGTTCCTAAACCGCATGACCATGCGATTGTTTTTATAAATTGAATTTTAATGCAACCGATTAATACGGCATATCTGAATTCGGTCAACGCCTTAACTCATAACTAATCTTAGATTTAATAATAATAATTTTTAATTGAAGTAAAATTGTCGTGCTTTAGTAATGCACTAAATACACGAGACTAAAAAGCTTGACTTACCTTTCATACAGCAAATGAAAATAGCTAAGAAATTTTTCTTTTAAGCTAACACCAATAAATTTGTTGTTTTGTTTTAAATCTCTTAATCACTTTAACAAACTGAGAAAAAAACATTAAAATATCTCACAATTATTATCACAATTCAATATTGATCTAATAAAAACATTTTTAATTTTATAATTATTATATTTTTTTTTTTAAATTTAAAATCACATCAAAATTATTCACACAATGGAAAGAAAAGTTTTTTTTGTAATATTTTTAAATCATTTAATCACACAATCACAAAAATTCAGTCGAAGTTCAAATCACAAAAACAAAAACAAAACAAAACAATAAATTAATAATCACATTAACAAATAAACAATTAAGAAATTTAATCTCAAGAATTTTAAACTTGCGATTTTTTTATTATATTTATTAAATAATTAAAAATGATCATTATTTTTTAATCATAATTATAATTTATTTATTAATCCATGAGTGATGACGTCATAATCATCTGTAAATTGTAGAGTTTGTGTCAAAAAGCAACTAAAACATATATCATGAAAAACTATTACAAAAAGTAAAATCGTTCTTTTCTTCATCAAATCTCGAACTTAACTAAAAAACTTGATTATTTGTTGTTTTGTTTTTGTTTTTTTTTTGTTAAATGTCAGACAATAACTTTTTTTAATTTCATGAAAACGTAAGAAAAAACATTGGAATATGAAAGAAAAAAAAAACAAAAGATACATCAAAACGCAATAATAATATAGTTCCTTGTGTGTGTTTTATTTATATTCATTTCAAACCAATTTTACAAACGAACGTATAGAATTCCAATGTATCGTGCTGGTTTTACTTAATCAAATAAATATAACAATAAAAAACAAAAGAAAAACAAAAGAAATCGAAAACAATTCGTTTAGTGGTTAAGTAGAATTAAAATAAAAAAAAAACATAAACTAGGCGGGGTTTTAATATCCATAACAAGAAACAAAAAATAATTTAAAGATAAAAATTATCGGGGCGTGTTTTAATTAGAATTACACCTTTGCCTTTATTACATTTTGAGTGAAATAATAATAGAATTTAAATTTAAAAGCTCTTCATGGTTTTTTTTCTTGTACAGTGATTTGTTTGTCTTTTTATTTTTTATTTCAATTAAGATTTAATTTCTGTTTCTTTTTTTTTGCACTAAAATAAATGAATACGAAAGGAAAATTAATCTTTGAGTAATTTATGTGTTCGGTAACAAGTTATAATTTATCATTTAGTCTGTTTGGACATCTTTGGTTTTATTAATTTTATGTTGTTGGTATTTTTGATTAAGTTTTGTTTGCTAAATCGTATATGGGTAATGACCGTAGATTTTTAATAAATTGTGTTATGGAACGATGGGGGTGTGTGAGAGATTTTTTGAATAAGGTTTGAGTGTTTTTAACCGTATGAGGGATTCGTGCGGGAGCGGGAGCATGTTGTTGATGATTAGGTAATTAAACCTGCGATATGTTTCTCACCCAAGTCTATAATCCCAGAGCTAGCGATATGATCAGTGCCGGCCTTTAGGGGGGCGAGTTCGGGGGCCACCCGAGGAAGCCGAAGGCGCCGTTTGCTAATTAATTGAGAGGGTTTTCGGGGGATTCAATAAATGTAACCATTTATCAGAAACAGTATAGGAATTCATGAGAATAGCACCTCTTATATGAAATGTTATAAGCAGTGGGTGGAAACTGATATGAGAATGAAAACAGGACAAACCATAAATAAGTATACGAACAAAGAATGATTGAGGAAGAGAGTAAACGATGGCAAAATGTTCTTCTCAGATTAATGAACAATACTCTATATCTAGCGACAAATAATATGGCTTTTACGGGGGATAAATACTCGGATAAATTATATACTCCTGATAATGGAAAGTTCTTATAGGACTATTGCAATTGCTTGCAAAGTTTGATCCTGTGATGCAAAATCACTTATCACTTGCAACGAAAGGCGATATTTCGGATCATTATTGCGGAAAAAAGATACAAATCTAATTAATAGATTTGATGGCTGTAAAATTGAATAACGTAATTATAATCAGAGCTTTAAAAGCGGTATATTACGCAATTATAGCTGATTGTACTCCAGACATTTCTCGACAAGAACAACTATCTCATACAATTCGATTTGTGGACTTGTCAGACGATAGAGTAAATTTTAAAGAACACTTTCTAGGATTTTTTCAGTTAATGATTCCACTGGCTCAGGTCTTACTGAAGTTCTACTCGATATGTTAACCAAACGTGGACTCGAACTCAGTAGCTGCAGAGGTCAGGATTTAGGGGTATGATAATGGATCAAACATGAAAGGAAAAAATAATTGTGTACAAAAAATGATTTTAAATAAGAATCCTTTAGCTTTATATGTGCCTTGTGGTAGCCACAATTTAAATCTGGTACTATGCGATTCTACAAAGTCTTCAGTGAAATCTATTACTTTTTTCGGTATTCTGCAAAGATTATTCACACTATTCTCGGCGTCGGTTAATCGTTGGAAAACTCTATAAGCTAACTGATCCACGTACAAAAGTTTTCTTTAAAAAAACTGAGTGATAAACGTTGGGATACGAAAATAAGTAGAGTCAAAGCAGTTCGATATCAAGTTGGTGATATTCATGATGCTTTGCTCTCATTATCTGAAACTGAAGGATGTGATCCTGATATAGTGCATGAGGCAATCACACTTGCAGAACAATTGAAAGATTTCAGCTTTCTTATCTCTTTAGTTCGGTATGACGTTCTGTTTCAAATTAATGTTGTGACTGTGAGTAAATTGTAAAACGCTTCAAGCAAAAGATATGGACATGACTGAATGCACAAAATTGCTGAAAAACTGTTGTTCGTTTTTAGATAAATATAGAATAAATGGGCTTAAAGAAGCCATTATCGTAGCAAAAGATTTAGCAGATGAACTACAGGTTGAGCCGGTATTTAAACCACTAAAAAGGATTAGACGTGTGAAACGCTAGTTTGATGAAGCGGCCCAAGACGAGCCCATCGTTTCTCCAGAGAAAAAGTTAGAAGCCGAATTGTTCAATCCCCTGTTAGATACAGCTGTAATGTCAATAAAGGAAAGATTTGAACACTTAGATGAATACGCAGAAGCCTGGGGTTTCTTGTACAACGTGGACAATCTCTGGAAACAACAGAACTTCTTTAATTATGGGCCGAACTATAAATTAAACTCACAGTGCATTCGAAATCTGACATTGACGACACTCTGGATGTGCGATGAATTAATCTGTACTAAAACTTTTATTTCTGATATGATTAATGTTAAAATTACTCCGCACATCGCGATCGTACTAAATTTTATAAAACAGCACACTCTACAAGATTTATATCCAAGTGTATGAATTGCTATGCGAATTTTATTAACAATACCTGTAACTGTAGCAAGTAGGAGAACGAAGCTTTTCTAAACTGAAATTAATCAAAACCTATCTAAGGTCTACAATGTCACAGGACAGACTGCACAGACTAGTTTAGGAACTCTACATCGATTGAAAAAGACATCGCCGAAAATTTAGATTTTTCTGGTCTAATCAAAGATTTCGCTGCTAAAAAGGCCCTGAAAGTTGACTTTGGTCATTAATTGAACCTATATAACAATTTTGTTTGTGTATGTACATATATAGTCATGCATTTTTAATCTAAATAAATTAATCAAACTTATACTGGTTTCATGCATTTTTTAGTAATTCACATTTTAAATTAATAAGGGTGCCCTGGACTCTGCCCGAGGGTGCCAGGTACGCTAAGGCCCGCACTTGATATGATGATACTTTTAATTCTGTTCTTTTTATTCCATTTATTCCATTTATATAGTCTCATTATTAATTTTAATATATCATTTAGTCATAACACAAAGATCTTGTGTGACGTCATTACGCTATTGTTGTGGTGGTCTTTTCCTCGGAAAAACACTAGCTGGTTATTATTTGGTGCTCTTTTACTGTTCTGTCAAACAGTTGGATCTAATGAATCAAATTATACATTGCAGCCTTCATGGAGCTTCTTTCGGTTCTATACTTATTTTAAATAGCTTTGTATGAACCATAAATTGTTGCTACGATTTTCCTCTCGAATGTTGATAGACTTCTGCAATCGATGGTTTTCGGTGTCCAGCTTTCTATAGTTAATAAATTTAGCATAGGTCGTTGGTATTAATGCTTTGTAAAGTGAGGGTTCAAACGACTGCAAGAGGCATGTGTAGAAAAATTTACTATGCGGCACTGTCAATCCTACATTGTATAATACGCGACCAGGGGCGCACACAAGAGGGGGGTTTTGGGTCCCCCCCCCCCCCCCCCCCCTAACCGATTATTTTTCAGCATGTTTTTTCATTTAAAGCTAGAAATGGTTTTTATAAATAAACACACAACATTTTTTGATAAAACTACACAATTTGTTTCCTTCAAATCCAAAAATAATTTGTAAACCAAATAAATTTTTGGTTTTCTCAAATAATTTTTTTTTAATCTATACAATATTTATGGTAAACTTTCAAAAAAATTTATGAGTTGTATGTTTATAAAAAATTTGTAAGATTTACTTAGTTTTTTTTAGTGTAAAGGCGCTGAAGGTAAAAAAACACAGTTTTCACGTAGTTCTTAAGCTTTATGACTTTTTTCTCGGAAATAGCCCATGTAGGAAAATTTCGCCCTAGACGACTTTGACTTAAAACTTTATGTTAATTACGAATATATGTTGATTTGAAAAACTTGTCAATTTAAAAAATATTGGCCGCCATATTGGAGCCGCCATTTTGAATTTTAATAATTTGACGCCGGATTTGGATTCAGTGACCGTGATTATTTTGTAATACATTCTTTAATTTTCATTTAACAGCACAAGATTTAACATGAAAAATGGTTGTGGAGATGGTTTTCCTTCAGCCTAGCGCTTACATCGATACTATATACTTCCATCACGCAACAAGAATTATTTAAAAAAACATATTTTAAACTAAATTTTAAAATGAATTAAAAAAAACGTGTCGTATACATTTCGAAAAATTGATTTTAAACTTTAAAACCCTAAAATAAAGTAGAAAACTACCCTTAAAACTTATTTTAGTATTAGCTCCGAAAAATGATTACTTTTAGAACTGTTTAGAGTCCGCAAAATTGTATTTTAGCGGCCTAGTACTTAAACTCGTTATGACAACACTTTAGCGGATTCAAAATTTTCTTTTCATTTTATATTATAATTATTTTCAAATTTTAATCACAATTGCTTTGATAAGTTTTATTCAAAAGCCAAATTTTTAGGTACGCAAGAATACAAATTAAGCAATAAATTAGAAAAAAAAATCCTAAGAGCTAATACAAAAAAACGTTGTATGCAACACGCTCATACAGGGTTGTTTAACTGGTCCAGTTAGGGTCCATTACTGGCAGCCAGTAATGCAGCAATGGGCGAGTACTGGCAACCACGACTGGGCCATTAACATAATTTTACTGGATGATAACTTCAGACAATAAATGGTTGCCATTCTTGGGCCAGATAAAAAACAACAGCAATGGCCCATACAAGGTGGTACAGTTGGCCTAGTAATGGGTCAATAATAATGACCAGCATTGTAGTAATGACCAAATACTGGCAACCATGACTGGGCCGTTAAAAAAAATATACATAATTATCATATGTAAATTTAAATAAATTAAATACAAACTAATTTAAAATAAAATAAAAATGACGGAAAAAAATTCAAAACTGGTTCAGTTGCAATAATGGCTGAGTAATGGCAAACACCGCCCTGACTCCGCCATTAAAAAAAATATAAAATAATATTTTTTAGTCATAAATTTAAATAAATTATTTATAAAATAATTAAAATAAAATAGAAATGAAAATAAATTAAAACATATACCAACCTTTTCTTTATTACCACAGTCTTTCAACCGACAAGGCGATAACTAAACTATATGTGAAATTTTTCAAACTATGTATTTCTAAAAGGGATAATGCTCTAGTGAAAATTAAAAAAATGACAGATCGGCAAATTCATGGCTACAGTACTGGCCCAATAACAATAGCCAAGTAATATTTACCAGTGCTTGGCCATTCAAAGGTAACGATATACTGGCTATTTTCTGTAAACCATAGATTGTATTGTCTAGTATTGGCCCAGTAACAATAGCCAAGTACTGTTAACCATTAATGGACCAGTGCTTGGCCGTATGTCAATGTCTGGCAAAACCTACTTGCGACGGGAGCAATGCTATAACGAACTAATATTTTTTAAATTTTTTATACGCATTTAAATGGCCTACAAAACGAAGACGTTTGTCGTTCTAGAAAAAAATTTAAATTATTGACCGTCACTGACAAGGGTTGGCCAAAAAATCTAAACAAATTCCAAAATTGCTTTCTAATTGAGTTCTATCAATTCCTCAAAACTTGACAAAATATTTTTTGTTTATGCCCGTTCACGTGGAATGCCCCATATCTATATATACGTTTTGTTCCTTTTTTAAAATTTTCGGTTCGTTCGCTAACGAATAAGTTGATCACTGTAACGGTTTGACCTTTGTGATAGTGGAAGAAACCCTTCGTATATTGATCCGGCATACAATAAATCTCACTTTTAAGTTCGAAAGCAATTTAAAATGTTTTCTTTAATTTAACTGTTTTTAAATTATAAATCATATGTATGAATGACAGGAACAGGCTTAACATAAAATAAGTGAGCGAATTTTTTTAATATTCTATATAAAGCCAAACTTATGAGTTTTTTGCAGTTTAGTTTTACTTAGTTTTACATACTTATACTTATATTTTCGTACTTAAACGTACTGGAACGACGTGGCGCAATATATGGGGAACCATTCTGGTGCGCCAACGTCTTATGGGAACTTTGTACGACATATACATGTCTATGAGACATGCATATCACATTTTTTTTTGTAAATATGTATAATGTATATTCAGTACACAAAAGTTTTTTCGAAAGTTGCTTAAAATATTATAAACTTGTTTGTAAGAACATATTTTTTTTTGATTTTATTAAAAAAAATTATAGTTCTTACAAAAAATTTTGTGTGTTGAACACCGAGCATATACTTGGCGACTATAAAGTATATGAACCCGGAAAAACATAAAATATTTGGGGTCTGTTATAACACGAACGAACGAATTACGAACATGTGGATATTAAAGCAAGTGTTGCTGTCGGAGACACTGAAAAAACAATCAATAAATCTAATGAAATAGTTCGTTCAATTATTATACCTTGATTTTTTTTTTTTAAATAAAATGTGTTGTGTAGTAGGAATTACAATATGTGTCACAATAACACATAAATACCTTTTAAGACCAAGGTCCCACAACAACATACGTTCAAAGGTGTTGATGGACGTAAATCTTTCTTTTTTTGTTGTTTTATATTTTTTTGTTTAAGAATGGATAACTAAAAAAAAATCCTATCACTGACAAAATATGACATAGGCCAATATTTTATGATAGAATAGAGAAAATAAAAGGAAATTAAAAAGTAAATAGCAAATTTTTACAAAAATTTGCTGAAACAAAACAAAAATGTAGTTGCAAATAATCCAGCCGGCTGCATATTCCTTGATCCTGTGACGCACTTTGTTTCTTAAAGATTAAAGCCCACACATAATTATATCAAGGCTCGTTTCTTCAAGGAAGCAATAGCGTCTTATCATCAAGGATTATTTCACAGCTGAGATTGAGGGTGCTACCGTTGACTGAATACAGTTCATCCGCCACCACCCCTAAGATGACACCTTAGCTAGTGATATCTCACTGCTATTGCCAGTGGTATGTGATATCTCACGTTAACTCGTATGTCAATAGCAAGGACTGGAGTACGCGGGGTTGTCACACCCGTAGATCAAAAATAAAAAAATTTTCAAAACAATAAAAACTGATCCCTCCATGCGGTATTAATAGACTACTTTCCGTTGACTCAATAAAAAAATTACTAATATTAAGTAATAACATTCAACAACATTCTTATTTCTTATTAATAATAAGCTGCTTAGTGAGCCAACGAAATTGATCAACGGTTCATTGAGGCAACGAAATTAGCTCAATAATCGTTGTTTATTAATGAATGAATAATTAAATCACACAACTCTTTGGTGGTTGTGACTTTATCGAGCTTATTAAATCCAACCGGATAAAATGGTTTGGTCATGTTCATGTATAGAAAGTTTTTATTCAGACAGAATCATAACAAAAGTCTCAATAAAAACCACAGGCGGAATTTGACGATGAGGATGTGATGACATCATTCAAGATCTTCGTGCTATAAGATGTCAAAATTTCTAACTAGTGATGAAACTGATATGCACTCGTGACTCATGGAAATCGCTTGACAGATCTCGAACGTTTGCAAAATACTTTTTTGAAGGTTTATTAGTCGCATGTTGGTTAAATGTCTATACAGCTCTTCATAAGTTCACCCTTCGTTTTCTTTAAGAGAGGACCGGGTGCCCGGCCGGGTATTATGAAAAATAGACCGGGTACCCTTTAACCGGTTTTTTGTATTTTTAGGACCCGGTGCATCACTAATAAACAGTGTTTCTTCTTACCCTCTCCACCTCATGTGTAGCGTGTTTATAGTAAGGAATAGCCAAGCAATTTAGAAGCTGCAGATTTAAATCAGTTTTTAGCTAATTTAAATCCGTTAAAACCGATATTGACGTAATATTTATAAAGAATAAAACGAGCGAGCTCCAACTGCCTCATAATAAAAGCATCATCTTTGAATGGACATCATCTTAATCAAACAACAATCAATAAAAAGTTTTTAAAAACCGGCTCGATCTATAAGATATATAGATAAGAGTTATCGATCTGTCAGTATGAGTTATTACAATGCTATAAGACAGAAATAATTGAATTTTTGAATTATAATTTTTGCTGTAGCATAAACCTGTACCTACATATAATTACATGAATTGCTTTGAAAACAATATAAATCACATTGAAATAATAGTTGATTTATTCTTTGCCATATATATTCACTGAGTTATTGGAGGAGGATATTTGAATTATTATATTTTATTTCGCTAAATAAATGATATACGGACTGATTGTGATGATTATTTTAAATTTATTACCATATTGATCTTATGGTTATAAATCCCTTTGAATTTAAGTATATGTATAACTTTATCTCTTATAGTCTTACACCCTTTTGATTTATTATTGAATTGGGTTTATATTACGTAATTACTGTAACAAAATAATTTATCACATCGGGAAGCTGAATGTATTCAAAACAAGAGCTTGTAGAAAAAAATGTAATCAAGATTTAAAATTTTGTTTATGATGGATATTAATTTGTTACAATTATATTACACTTTTTATAGTAAGCTTCGGTTTAGAAGATTCTGGTTAATATCAACAACTTTTCAACCAGTGGTCTACAAACTTGCTTTAATATTACTTGCCAAAATCAACAAAACAACATATTGTTTTGGAATGCCATCATACTTTTCTCCTGTGGCCAAATTTTAATTCTTCAGCCCCAAACGGTTAGGTACACTAAAAAGTCAAACAAACATAATTCTAGGTTAATTTCACAATTGTTTTTGTAAATATACAACAACATTTTGTAAAATCTACAAACAATATTGTAAATTGGAAAAAAATGTCATTTGACTAAAAATTGTTTGTTTTGTTATAAATAAAAAAAGTAGTTTTATGGCTGCTACTAAAAACATCAGAAATTTCCAGTTATCGGAGCTATAACAAACTGTTCGCATCACTCATCTGCAGACCGGAAAGCTAGAAAAGTATAAAATCGATGAAAACTGTAGTCAAAGTAATAACATTTGATTAACAACACTGCAGTACAATATTTAAAGTAGATGCCACAATACCAGCAGAAACAGGGGCCCTATTCCCAAACACAATATGTCAATTTCACCGAAATGCTTCACAACTTTTTGTTTTTTTTTTTTTTTTTATTCAAAGTTAGGCATGTTTAGTGTTAATTATAATAAATTATAAATTAACGTCTCTGAATATCTGAAGATACCATGCCAACTAGGGATAAGAATGGAATGCAAATTAAGATTCTCTGAGAAATTTATGAACGTTAACTTTAAAGCCTTGAGGATTAAATTCATCAGGGAAAACCCAGGAAGGTAAGGCATTCCAAAGATGAGAGACTCTGTTGAAAAAGTCACATTGGAAGGCTACAGTTCTACACCTAATTATTTGAACTGTAAAGGGATGCGCTGCTACGTTTGCTCTGGTGTGACGCGAAAGGTTTGCTAATTTAGGTAAAATCGATTTGATCTCTTCAGAAGCTCGTTCATCCATAATATATTTATAAAATATAGTCAAATCAGCAACATTTCTTCTGTGCTGCAAGGAATCAAGACCGTTAGTAAGACTTGGGTTACCAATGAGTTTAATAGCTCTACGCTGTACAGAATCAAGGCAGTTGAGACTACTCAAGTAAGCTCCACCCCATATGTGAGAACAGTATTCCATGCAGGGACGTATAAAAGATTTATAAACTAAAAGAAGTTGTTCGCTATCGAAAAACTTACGACATCGCCCTAAAAATCCTAACTTTTGAACAGCATTCTTAGCCAGATTAAAAATATGAGAATTCCACTTCATATTATTTTCAATCTCAACTCCTAGAAGTCTGACAGACTCATTCTCTAAAAGATTTTTGGGGCCAAACGTTAATGGAGAAGGATTGGGTGTCGTTATCCTAGAAAAATGACAAACCTGTGTTTTGCTTGTATTGAATTCAACACTGTTAGCAATACCCCAATCCATAATTGTTTTAAGATCAGTGTTAAGGGAATCTATCAATTTTGACCTACACTCACTAAGCGCTAAGGGTGTATATAGTTTAGGTGCTTCATGAGACGCATGAAGCGTGCTATCATCAGCAAAACTATGTATAGGATGAACCGTTGAGTCCAACAAATCATTAATATAGATAAGAAAAAGAGTTGGTGACAAAGCGGAACCCTGAGGAACTCCTGCATTAGTTGAAAAAGTATTCGATGACACACCGTCAACATTGACCCGAAATTTTCTATCAGATATAAAGCTCTGTGTCCAAGATATAAGCTGCTCGTCTAAACCATAGGATCTCAATTTGCATATAAGGTTGTTATGCCAAACTTTGTCAAATGCCTTGGAAATATCAAGAGCAACACCGAATGTTTCTCCAAAGTTTTCAAGCGACTTGTTCCAGATATGAGTGACAAAAGACAGCAAATCTCCCGTCGCTCTTCCTTTTCGAAATCCATATTGTCTCTCATTAATTAATTTGGAAGACTCTAAGAAGCTCATTAAATTAAAATTGACATATTTCTCAAAAATTTTAGCAACTACCGATAAAATTGAAATGGGTCTGTAATTCGTAGGATCAGTTTTACTGCCCTTTTTTGAAACTGGCTGTACACTAGCCATTTTCCAAATTTTAGGAAAAATTCCTTTCTTATATGACAAATAGAAGATTTTAGTGAGGATTGGTGCTAGCTCCCTAGCAAATGTTTTAAGTATAATTGGAGGAATAAAATCAGGGCCTGTTGCCTTGTTAGTATTGATTTTCAAAAGCATTTTTCGAACAATGTTTTTCCGAAAAATTATCCGCCTCATTTTATAAGAAACTTTAGAAATAGGTTTAGGTTGGAAATTAGGTTCTTTTAAAGTAGAATTTAAAGAGAAATAATGCCCAAGCAAATTAGCTTTCTCTTTTGGATCAATGATAGGGACATCTCTATTAACAAGAGGCGGTAGGGAAGATTTACAAAAGTTGCTTTGGACAGCCTTTGCGGCTTTATAGAAATTGCGTGAACCAGTCGGATGTTCTGCGAATTTAGATGCTTTTTTCCTATTAAATAGATGTTTCTCTTCATCTATTAACTTACGACATAAATTTCTCTCTTTACGGTACTGTCTAAGGTTTTCATCGGTTTTGTTTTGATTATACTTTCGAAAAGCCTTTTTTTTAATTTTTATAGCTTTTTTGCATTTACTAGAAAACCATAGATCAGTTTTCATATTTCAGTTTGTAAAAATGTTATTCCATACACAACCCAAGTATCGGATTGGTTTGTGTCTTAGCTACGAAATTAATAACAGTTTTCATTATTTTTGGTAACAAATTGCAAGAATATATTTTCTAATAAACAATCAAACTTGTCGTTTTAAGCAATTATTGTTTGACAGCTCGGAAATAGCGCACCAAGCATTTTATATTGAGAACTTTTTAAAACTATATAAATTATAGCAAATAAAATTGTTATATGAATGCAGTTCAGTTCAGTAGTTGAATCAGTGAGAGATTGAGAATATATGTGAAATTGACTTGAAACATTATCCAATTTTAAGAAAATAATATTCACAAAAACCATGTCTTCGTAGTTTTCACACTCTAACGAGGTATAGACTCAACGATGAATGAGTGATTACGAGTGAAGAAGCGGAATAAATCTGTCATGTAATAAACTTTAAAATCACCTTAATCATAGTAAAAGTACTCAAATTTTTTTATAATGATTGATGGGCACCCAAGTATAGTCATTTTAAAAAGTACTACTTTACATGTTCAAGTAAATCAAGTTTCTGATTGATGAGAAACGTTTGAAACTCACTCGTTTTAGTTGAATCATGTGATTTTTGGGCTCAATTCACCCTATTTCAATGGAAGTAAATTTCCAAATCCTAAATTGATAAAAAAATAAATTAAATTACAAAACTTTTGGATACGAAATCTAACCTAAATTAATTTCCTCGATTCTAAAAATTGAAAAATAAATTATAAAATCAAGTTTTACTTGATTATGTTATCAATAAAAAAACTAAAAAACTACTTTTTATGCCACCAAACTATAGTTTGTCAATTTAACGATTTTGTTTGTCTTTTTATGAATTTTTTTTTAACAATATACATCAAAATGATAAGTAAAGTAATAAAAAAAAACCTAACAACAATATAACAATTATTATCAAGAAATTCTAATGACAATGAAATGCGGGTTTTAGATTCGTCCAGCATAACGATACGTCTATTAATTCATTGTTTCACTACTTTTGTTCATTGTACATAATCGTATATCTATTTTGTTTTTGTAATTTAAATTATAGTTTATTGATAAGAAATTATAAGCAATAATGATAATTAAATAGTTTTTTAGCATTGGATGTGACATAGATATAATATTATTACCTGGAAAACTAATAGAAATTGTATTTCAGTATGATTAACTGGAAAAGTCATACGATGAGCATTATCAATTTTTTTATGTTACAATAGCGAAAGGTGATTTGATAAGAAAATGTCGGAGGGAAAATGTGATTTACTGTTGACAATAAATCATAAATTAGATGTAGCATGCATAACTTTTGTTATTAGTTGCTACTCAGCATTACTACTAACTTTTTTTATAGGGATTGGCACTGGAGAACGCAAGCTTTTCACACCCATATTACATTGGGGCCCCAAATAATACCCATATTACTTTTTTTCATGTAAGACGTTGCAATATGTTAGTTATATATTATTTATTTATATAAATGGTTTAAACAGAAACTCAATTCTAGTTTTTATGTAAAGCTTTGTGATTGATCTGTTAAATATCCTGACAATATACTGATATATTTAATAGAGCATGCTATCACTTTATGCGAAGCGTAGTACAACACCATTAATTTATAAATGCAGTAAAAGTATATGTTCCGACGATCAAGCAATGATAAAGATTTGAGATACCTTTGGGACCCGTCATGAAACCTTTGGGACCCGTCTTGGTCCGTGACCAAGAAGTCTAGTATGTATGCAAGTCATTGGGTATTAAAACCTATATAGACTAAATTAACGTAACTAATATTTAGGACTACGTGCGTTATTTTTTTAAATAGCACCTCAGTCCTTAGACGTTTTTATCAACTCATATTTGTTTATATACATTTATGACTAAGAGCGTACCATGGGCAATGGGCATACATACTGTGACCCGAATCGATTGTCAGAATTGGGTATAGGGCGAAAGACCAATCGAACCATCTAGTAGCTGGTTCCCCTCGAAGTTTCCCTCATTATAGCTGGTGCATAAAAATATTTGGGGAAATAGTCTTATCTGGTAAAGCGAATGATTAGACTTACCCATATTACACTTTACACACCCATATTACATGTGGCAAAAGTATGGCAGCGATTTTTTCTCTGGATATTTAAAATATTTCTTTCGCTGTTATTGAGCACTATGCAGTCATTCTAAACCTCCCTTATAGGAACTAACAGTTTTCGGTATTTAATTTCATTCTCAGAGTTTCATGAAAAGGTTGTAAAAAAATGTAGTGCCTATTTCGATTTCGCGTCTACCTCGGGTTGAAGCGGGGGCAAATTATACCTTTTCACAAGGTGGTTAATGGTGATTTGCAATAAACTTTTCAAACATATTTAATGAGATTAATTTAGTGCAAAAATATACAGAAGATATGTTATATATATTTGGATTCTGGCTTACCACTGATACTTGCCTGCCGTCTGGGCGTCTGGCTCTAAGAAAACTTATTAAATGTAGATATGTGCTGAAATATATTGGTAAAATGGGAGTCATTTTCCTGAAGCATAGAAATTATTTATACGAATTTCTTAACATTAAACGTCAATATGATTTCGAAATTTGTATCCCACAAATCACATAACATTTAATCTATATATGTGTTTGTTGTGCCAAGACTTAAGGCACAAACGATTTTTGTTTTAAATTTTAATCACAAATCTATAGTAGGGGAGCCCGGGATGCTAAATTTGCAGTTACTAGAGCGTCATAGGGGGGACTTATTGGATTGTGAAGTTTACGTTCTAAAATGAAAAAAAGTTTATGTCAAGTTTTCCATTTTAGTGGGGGGGAGAGCGTGTAAGAATTTTTAAAAATGTAAAAAAAAACAGTCACATAAAAATACTCGAGCGCGTCAGATATTCATAGAGTATATGCGCTTTGTCTTTCTGATAACCGATACATATAAATCTGACGATTAACTAGAGGGAGGTGGGCGTATAGAGAGGTGGAAAAACAAAAAAAAAAAAGGAATTCGAGCGTGTCAGATATTCAAGGTTTATGTAAAGTGAACTCAAAAAAGTGTCCTATTTAAATGACTGACGATTTAAACGTGACCAAAAGTCATGGCTGATTTTGAAAAATGTAAAAATAAAATGTGACCTTGAGATACTCGAGCGCGTCAGATTTTTATGCAGGGGGATCAACTTGATGTCTTCGTCCTCCAGGATGATAATCTGACAATTATATGGAGGGGTACTGTTCGTCTGACAATTTGAAAATGACAATTATTTGTCGTTTCTATTTTTTATTACTGCATATAATACAAAAAATATGTACACATATGTCTATACAAAATTTGATCATTTATTATTATAAAAGTAGGTACAAAATATTAAAAAAAAAAATTAATCTTCATCCTCACTGGATTCTTCTTCAAAGTTGGTTTCCACTTCTTCGACTACCTGGACTTCCTCGTCATCTCGTGCTTCAGTAAACACGAATGGTTATGATACTTCACAATCATGTATTCATTTTATGATATTATAGTATTAAAAAGGAAACATACCTGATTCAAAAGTATCTCCGAAAATGTCAGGTGTTACGACGATATCTTGGTATGCTTCAGGAAGTTGCTTTCCTACGAACCAAGTTGGCTCCAATTTTCCATCCACATTTGTCCATCCGCAGTTTGTTGGTGACATCTCCGTAAGAGTACGATTGTGCGCATTTCTCCACAATCAAGCGATGTATTTTGTTCGCAATAAATGTTGCTGAAGCTCTGATCGGCAAGTTGGCAAATTACAAGCGTCGTTATTACGCACATTTAATGAGAAGGACTGAGACGTATCAGTTACTTTGTACGTTTTATTAAATATTTCCATCCTCGCACTCAAAAACAGTATTTTTAATCTACAACTGTAGTAAATTTAATAGTTAAAAAGCATAATTTACCATTTTGTTTTATTTTACAAGGATTATCTCAATTATATTCATGCTTTTGGATTGAAAACTACGATTACTACAATTAATGTAATATGAAATATTTGACAATTGATTTTTCCTGCAATTAAGCGAGCAAACATATACTAGATTTTGGAGTGTTTTTAATTTATTTTTAAACAATGCATGAAATTCACAAAATAACTTATAAACACAACAAACAAATCAAAGCGTCTAGCAGCCACCAAAAACGTGTACACTATGGTGATCAGCTGAGATGGCGTCATGCCAACAGACGCTCTAGTGGAGTCAGTGCGAGAGAGTAAGAGATAAAGAAAGAGTGAGAGAGAAGTGAGGCGCGGAGTGGAGAATACACAGCTCTCAGCATCTGTACGCTCCATCTTTTATTGACGATTTTACCTGAATCGCCCCATGAAAACTGTCAGAATATATGTTTTCCGTAATCCTGATAGGATTACCTTCAAAATTAAAAAAAAGTTTATCGCGCTCGAGTATATCAAGGTGTCGTTTTTTTGTTACACCTTTGTGACTCGCCTATTTCCTTATGTCACGGTCAAATTTTCAGATTATTGAAATATAAACTTTTCTGGATGTATTTAACTTACCTTCTCTTAATCTGACGCGCTTGGGTTTTTCCGACGATTGATTTTTTTTTACTAATCTGACAGGTTGTCCTCGACGCACCCCACTACATTAAGGGTTCATATTTGGTAGGAGTACATTACAGGGTGCAAGGTTTCTCCCCATATGATTTTCTGACGCGCTCGAGTAACTCGCAAAATCCCCGCTTGGGCTCCCCTACTACTACGTTAATATTCTTTAAAATTTGTATCAAATTTATTTTATTTGATTTGGTTTTTGGTATAATTTAATTTATTTTTAATTAAATTTTTAATTAATTTTACATATGAATTAATATTTTAATTGATTTTACCGGTGGGATTTGATAAAACCGATTTTATACAAAGAAAAAAATAAAAGAGCTTTTATGTTTTTGCCTTTATTTTACATTTTTTTCTAAAAAACAAAACAGAAAAAACAAATTGGATTAGTTGGTTGATAGAAAAGAGACATCTATTGAAAATTAACTTGGTTAATCAAACTTTTCTTTAGTCAATTTTATTTTGAAAAGCGTTATGACACATATTGTATGTAATACCATACTATATACAAAAAGTTTTGTAAAAAAAAAATTAAATTCGCGGTTATGCACATTTCGAATCCGCAATTAAAAAATCAAAATAAAGATCGTCAATATGTACATTACAAACCTATACTGAAGACAAACTAAATAAGTCGTTGTGGCTCCCGTAGAAACAAACGTTCCAAACTTTCTTTTTGATTTATCTTTTTCAATTGTTGCTAAGATATTACAACTAACTCTTTATTATACCTTATATATTGTAAGATAATGAATATGAATATATTGTAAGATAATAAGTCGAATTCTTTAGCAACTAAGATTCATGCGCACAGCAATGTTTCCTGTTTTTTTTTGTTTTGGGCAAGGCGACCATGTAATCATAGCCTGACATGTAGACTGTTACGTCCTTTATGCCATCCTCAAGTATTCAAGAGCTGAAGACCTATTTGAAAAATCAATATTCTTGAGAAGGAAATCTTCTATCTTTAGATAGTTTGATCCTAACATACCACTTCGGCGCCCTGAGAGAAGCAAACGGCTCAACTCTGAAGTGAACACATTGGAGACTTTGCAGCTTTCCGTGTCCTTCTATTGTGAGTTACTGGATCGAAAGAGAACCTATTAAAATAGTGATCTTATCCTGGCTTTCGATATACCAATTGCTGGTTCAATGCCTATGAGTCTCCCTGCGGAAATCTTTGCTAAATATTTTGATTTTTGGTTCCCGAGATTCCCACTCTGCCACGCCAGTCCATATCAGTGATATGTAGTGTTTTTGATCCCGAGATAATTCAAAGACCTAGAACATTCTTGCTCTATTTTTGATTTTATTTGATAGTGTAGTTTCTCAGACCTTTTAGAGCAGCCTGGCTATCATTAAAAGTATTAATGAACTTGCCAGACCACTTAAGCTCCATCGCTCGCCTTGATAGTACATTTATGGCGAATATCCCAGTCTGAACGAGTGTGCAGTGTTCACCAATTGGAAATTGCAGCCCAAGATCTTCATTTCTGAAGTAGACCGCAGCTCCTGCACCATTTCCGGTGAGAGATCCATCTGCGTAGATGTCCAACGTGTTGGCCGCACTGTCCAATAGCAAATCAATTACAGACTGGTCCTCTATGGTTAGAACTACAACTCTGTACTGCATTCGAAAGGCAGTTAGCGGTGTTGTGTTATCAGTCGCCATGGGCAAATCTGTCAGGTGTCCTTCCAGATCCTTTCACAGCGCTTGATCTTTTTCCTACAGCCCTGGTTTAGCCATTTATTATTTACAATCATATTCTGCATCAGGGGTGGTGGAACGTCCCCTTAGGGACATTCATGCTTCACACCTACCTGGATGGGTGATGTTGTCCTTCGTGTGAATAAACATAAATCGATCTTCCAGTGCCCGTTGTATTCACCTAAGAAATGTTTTATTCACACCGTATATACATATACCGTATACACCGTCCCATGGAATATCCATTTCATACCGTCAACCTTCGCAAATTTCACAAACATCAAGATTCAAATGAAAATTCAAATTTTAATCAGTTTCAGCCAGAAATTTGTTCCTCAAACTTCTCTCCTCATTTGAAATTCAAAATCTGATGCTGTATAAGTTGATTAAACTAAACTACTTCTAAGACCTAGGATAAAGAAACACTTCTCTGGTTTCTCTCGCTTATCTCTTATAATCCGCCACTGAACTTCATGTCGATTGTTGCCTTTTTACGTACAATAAATCCCTTTAAAGTATTATAAAATATGACATACCCATTATATCTTTACTGTGCATATCATCTGTCGTATTAAAAATATTGTAACTAATAGATCCACTTATACCAATCCGAAACATAACTCAAACTCATCTCTCCTCTGTTCTATTAATTTAATTCATAAATTTGTTTTATTATAATTTTCCATAATTGATATAATACAAAAGGTCATATGTTAAGTGGTTTCTGGTTTTTCCTCAAACATAAACGAAATTATGGAAATAAAAAATAGAATTAATGAAAGTAAATTATTCTTAAAACATATGTAGAGGAAATATGTGTGCAAATGCATTTGTTTTTATTCACGTTAACCGTTAAATAAAGTAACTGCAGTATAGCAAACTTTCACGGACGCTCTTAAAAGGAATGTTGGTTCTTTACAAGGTCCTGTTCCCTTTACTCCAGTATTTAATATTCTAGACTGAGACAAAAGCTCGTTGTAAAATGTTGAAAAATTCTAGAATTCTATCTCAGTAAGGTGTTCAAACTAGTAATTCTATTCACCAATTGTTAGTGTAAAGATACCAACAAAAAACAGCAAACCTTATTTAACTCACCCTCGTATAAATAAAAATAGAAATGGAAAACTATTAAAAAATCGGAAAAAGTACTTTATAGGTATAAGAATTTTTCTTGTGTTTTGATTTGTTTCTTTAACGGATAGACAGACTTTAAGATAATAACGAAAAATATAT
>OY856188.1:2664256-2823492 GCA_963693315.1 Diogma glabrata
AGAAACGTGCTGTTACAAGCACATGATCAATTTGATTTCGAGTGTTTCCATTCGGTGAGACCCATGCTTATGAATCGATCGATGCGGAAAGAAAGTGCTGCATTCAATTCTCAAATTATTTGAGAATGCAAACTCAGTGATTCTTTCACCATTATCATTCAAATGCAGGCTGTTGGGGCCCACCACACTTTCATAAGAGATTCCTCTTCCAACCTGCCCATTAAAGTCACCATTATATGAAGTCGCGTACTGGTGTTTGTTTCACAACTTCTTCCAGTGCTATGTGGAAAGATTCCTTCTCGTCGACGGTCTTAGCTTCAGTAGGTGCATGCACGACAATAAGAGAAATATTGTTGTATGTATACCGCGTACGTAGGTAACAGATCTTCTCATTGACCGGAATGAATTTCATCTCGGCTTCTTGTATGCGTACACCAACAAGAAAGCCAGTACCAAATTCTCTTCGAGAAGGAGGACCACTACAGTATAGAGAGTGATTATCCAAATCTTGTTTTCCGATTATCGGCTGTCTAATTTCTTGCAGAGCTATGATATCCATCCTATACCTCTCAGCCTCTATTTCTAGACTTATAAGAGCATCAGGAGCGCTCAGGCTGCGCACGTTCCGATTCGGTAATCTGGTCCTTTTTCACATCAAGGTAAAATTCTATTTATGTGTCTGGGTCTGTTATTCTCTTTGTGATTACCAAATTTATCAAATTAGTTTTTTCCGGGGGTTAGGGTGTTACTGTTAACCTTAGGCCCAACCCAAATTGTCGTGAATCTTCATGAATTCTGCATCTTAAGGTTACCAGAAACAACCTTTTTGCATGTTTATATTAGGCCAATAGAATTACGGATTGTACGTGTTGTTGTCGGTAGCAGGTCAGAATTTTTTTAATCTCTGGGGTAGGGTACTCACATAATGGACATGCCGAGTCCACTCGTCCGGCACATGGGAACTGGAGTTATTCAACAAAGTGTGCTGGAAATCGCTTCCTTGTAGGCAATATAACTCGTAAATGGTGCACTTTAGGATACTGGTGCCGCAGAACTTTTTTGTTCCTTAATTGTTTTTCTTTAACTTAAAATAAAAAAAAAAATAAAAAAATTTGTTTTGTTGCAAATTTTTGCGAAAAAATGTCTAAAGATCGATATTTTTCAATTGAATTTAGTTATTTGCAAATAATTGTTTATAACATAATTGACCCCTTTATCTTGTAGCTGAAACCTCAACGAAAAAAATAAGCTTCAGAACGTTTCATTCGTTTTTGCACAATTCCATTTTGCACTTAATGCCTGAAAAAAAGTTGTTAACTTTGGGCAGGCCGCAAGGTCTGGGTTTTCATCCGATCGCAATCTGCTTGACGGAAATTAAAAGGGTGTAGTGTCAGCTTTAAATAGCATGTTTGTTGCCAATACCCATATTCAATATTAACAACACTTGCAGTGGTTCAAAAAAACTGCGAAAATTCCTTAGTTACAAAATTAAATTTCTCAACGAATTTTCCACTTAACGAGATGCGTTTTTAAAATTTGCAAAGTGCTTAGAAAACCTCAGATTTTAAAAAATAGACCTCTCTAACATGATTTGGGACATGATTACACATAAGTAGTTCATTACTTTTTCATTAAATTTATTTGTCATTACAATAATACTCAATTATACATCGTGCCGCTACGTACATTTTACGTATACTATACAGTACGTTTTATTTTTTCATAGAGCACGTTACTAACAGGAGTCAGAGTAACCAATCACGTGTTGGTTAGGCACATACCCAGCATCTTGTGAGCACAACAGTATCATTTTGGAGGGAAATTCTCAGTTCCTGTCGATATATGGCATACAAAATCAATATCACAATCGCGGTTTCAAAAACAAAATGGGCCATAGCTCGGTCCAAATCATGTTAGAGAGGCTTCTTTTTAAATCTTCGGTTTTCTAAGGAATTTGCAAATTTTAAAACCGCATCTCGTTAAGTTGAAAATTCGTTAAGAAATTTAATTTTGCAACTAAGGAATTTTTTACGGTTTTTTCGAACCACTGTAATTGTTGTTAATATTGAATATGGGTATTGGCAATCAAATTGTTATTTAAAGCTGACACTACATCGTTTCGATTCCTGTCAAGCAGATTGCGATCGGATGAAAACTCAGACCTTGCGGCCTGCCCAAAGTTAACAACTTTTTTTCGGGCTTAATGCCTGAGTGCAAAATGGAATTGTGCAAAAACGATCAAGCCGAATGAAACGTTCTGAAGTTTATTTTTTTCGTTAAGGTTTCAACTACAAGATAAAGGGGTCAATTATGTTATAAACAATTGTTTGCAAATAACTAAATTCAATCGAAAAATATCGATTTTTAGACATTTTTTCGCAAAAATTTTCAACAAAATAAATTTTTTTTTTTTTTAATTTTAAAATATAGAAAAACATTTAAGGAACAAAAAAGTTCTGCAGAACTAGTATCCTAAAGTGCACCATTTACGAGTTATATCGCTTACAAGGACACAAAAAAAATTTTCTAGCACACTTAGTTGAATAACTCCAGTCCCCAGGTGCCGGGCGAGTGGACTCGGCATGTCCATTATGTGAGTACCCTACCCCAGAGATTAAAAAAGTTTCTGACCTGTTACCGACAACAACACGTAAGCCATATCTTTTTCCGTTATTCTATTGGCCTATATAGCGAGCCGCTTGATTTAAGACAGACGCCCGCTCCCAGCCGCCCCTAACATGGAGAACAGATGATTTGTTCACATTGGTTTTAAGGCACCAAGTTGCCGTGATGCAGCGTCATTGACAAAGCTGTTTTTACCCTGCTTGTCTCCGATGCACCACCCCAATTCTGTCAGCATTACCCAGGCAGCACGGCGTGGACGTCGAATTTCGGATTTTGCTACCCATATACATTTACATATATATAATTAATAAAATCATGTTCCACCTACAACATATTTTTCACTTTTTAAAGAATAAATGAAGGAAACATCACTAATGGAAAAGTGATTTATTTTTTAATAGTTTTCCGTTCCTTTTATTTCCATTGAGACTTAAGTGTAAGAATTTCTTTTAAAATTTATACAAAAAATAAATAATTTTATTTTTACCTGTCACGAGACATAATTATAATAATTTAAAAAGTCAAGTAAATTGAATGTTGAAATTTTTTTTATACAGTGGAATAATTAAATTTGTTTTGATAATTATAAGGTAACGATAAAAAGTAAAAACTTATCCATTTTCAAAATGTTTGAATGACTTCTTGAGAGGAGTTTTGTAAAATATGATTTGAAAAAGATTTGTTACTTCCATTTATTAAATCGGATAAAGTTTACGATCATTGATCATAAAAATGTTCAATTAAGTTCCAATAAAATTCTTATCAACAGCTTTTAAACGTACCCATTGATCCTATCCACTAAACACGTCGCAAATTTTATTGGCATAAAAAATTAATATAAAAACGCTTTTATACCGAATAATATTTGAAACATTAGTTCTGGTTTACTTTTAATGTTTCCCGACTACAATTTTTTTTACTCTTTTCCTGACGTTTAATAGTCTGTTGTACGTTAACTTTTTATAGTCACGATTTATTACTATATATGACTTCAAAGAATACTTTTAAGAAAATAAAATAAATTAAAAAAAAACTTTTTTCCAATAAAATAAAATAAGAAAAAAAGAACTTAAATTCAAGAATTGAGATAAGAAGGCACAACACGCCTACACTGTAGTCATCATTTTTAATCGTAATCCGACAACGATCGAAGATTGGATGAAATTATATGCATGTGTGTGTGTGGTAAGAACTCGATAAGAAATAAGAAATAAAAATATTAAAATAATAAAAAAAATAAACTAATTTTACTTTGTATTTTGGTATCCAATTTTATTTCTTTTCAAAATTGTAATAAAAGAAAATAAATTAAAGTTAATGTTTTTATCTTAAGATTGTATTAGTGTGGAAAATTTGAAATTAAAAGTTTATTTCACGCCCCATTTCAATAGATTTTATTCTATATGTGGAAAATAGAAAATGGTTTTTAGTGCTAGTCAGGAAATGTAATTGAGTATGGAATTTCAACGGTTGATCGAAATAATAAATAAAAATAAATAAGAAAAAAGGTATGAAAGAATTAAGATTCTTTTGCACTTTTCCATCTAAATATCATCTGCATATCCTGCATATTAAGCACTTTTAGTTTGGTACTGGCATGTTGAACATCTCGAAGTAGCATGATCGTCTTTCAGTATACATGCTATAAATTTGATATGATTCCGATACCCAACACTTTGCCCGTAGCCAATCGTAGTCCGGGGTTCTCACTAGCAATTTTAGGACAGTTGCAGGTAGGACCGTTACCGTTCTTCTAGTTTGCTGGCTTTATGCTGTCACTATATTGCGCTCTGTTTATCAAAGCCTAAACTAGCTGCAGATCCAGCACATCACTAAAACAACTGGCGATCTCTGTCTTGTAGAAACAGTGGTTCCAATCAAATTTACCGGCCTAGATCTCTTAATTTCTCTCAAAGATGGTTCCATCTTGATACATTTTTTCTACATTCGAAAAAGTTTCCAGCCATTTAAGAATTTCACCACTTGCTTTTCTATTGCGTTGTAAGTAACCTGATAACTCCTCGTTCTTTTGTATCATTACAATCACAAGACGACTCTCTCTTAATCTTATTTGTCGATTCATGAGACTGAGGCATAATCTTAAACCGAGTCTGAATTTGAATCTGAGTCTGAGCCTGAGTCTCAGTCTGAGTCTAAGTCTGAGTTTGAGTCGGAGTCGAAGTTGGAGCCTGAGCCTGAGTATGAGCCTAAGTCTGAATCTAAATCTGAATCTATATCTGAATCTGAATCTGAGTTTGAATCTGAATCTGAGTTTGAATCTGAATCTGAATCTGAATCTGATTCTGAGTTTCAGTATGAGTCTGAGTCTGAATATGATTCTGAGTTTGTGTGTGTGTCTGAGTCTGGTTTTGTGTCTGTGTCTTAGTCTGAGTTTGTGTCTGAGTCTGAGTTTGTATCTGAGTTTGTGTCTGAGTCTGAGTTTGTATCTGAGTCTGAGTTTGTGTCTGAGTCTGAGTTTGTGTCTGAGTTTGAGTTTTTGTCTGAATTGGAGTCTGAGTTTTTGTCTGAGTTTGAATCTGAGTTTTTGTCTGAGTCTGAGTTTGTGTTTGAGTCTGAGTTTGTGTCTGAGTCTGAGTTTGTGTCTGAGTCTGAGTTTGTGTCTTGATCTGAGTTTATGTCTGAGTCTGATTCTGAATATGAGTCTGAATCTGAATATGAGTCAGTCTAAATCTGAGCCTGAGTCGGAATATGAGTCTTAGTCTGCGTCGGAGTCTGAATATGAGTCTTCGTCTGTGTCGGAGTCCGAGTATGATCACGATTTTTTTGTTTTAGACTGGGTCTTAGTATTTATAAGTGAGTTTTATGTCCTTGTTTTATAGGTCTTAGATGTAACGCAAGAAAGTTTTCAAAGCAAAACAATATACTAAAACTATAGTTTATTAACTTTAAGAAATAAAAAACTGGGTCCGTATGGCTACCGCATTTTATTTTTATTATATTTTGTTTTATAAATATTTCTAATTGAGCATTTTTAAATAAAATCATATATTCTCATTTATATTACATAAGTAGCTGAATAAAATTATGATTGCAAAAATAGATACGAAATCAACGGTTTTCTAAATACATTAAAAGCCCATTGTTTCAATAACTTTTCTTTTCTTTTCAAAATTATATATGTTATATTAAAACGTAAAACATGTTCACCTTCATAATATGACTAAATCTTGTCACGATTTCTTAAAAAAGTTAAAATTTATTTTATTCCAAATCTCAAACAAATAAATACGCGCGCTTGTTTTTACTTAAATTAAATTCAAATAAATCACACAATTCACAAAAATAAATAAATTTTAATAAAACAAAATTATTTTTATTTATTTATATATTAAAGATGTGAATAAAATTGTTTCGTCTTCGTTCTTCGTTAAAGAATTTAACAAAAGAAATACATAAATGTGTAAATTTTTATTGAAAGCTATTGTTACCAACAGTCAACGTCTAAAAGCACGTCACATCATACACTCAGTTATTTGTACAAGTGGGACTTGATAAATAATTAGCATGAAACATGACGATATATTCTAGAATCTAGAGACTCAAAACTTTTCTGATTTCGTTTATTTTACCCTAATCGGTTATCCTGTTGTCGATTATTCACACCTATAAAGGTTTAATTATTAGTTTATAACTATTTTTTATTGATATTAAAAATTATTAGTTTTTTATTGCTTGAAACTTTTAATAGTAATCATAATCCGTTTTTATTATTTCTGTGTTGTGTCAAATTTGTTCAACTTTTTATTTTATAGAGCTTTAATTTTCAATAATAAAACAATAATAATATAATCATAAAGTTTTAATGAACTACGTTAAAGTTAACGAGAATAGTAAATATTCTAATAAAGTTTGAGGGTTATAATTTGTTTTATACTGGTTGTTGTTATTTTAGATGCGGTTGTTAATCGTTCAGTTTTATGAATGGAAGTAGAATTTCCATTGGTCATATATATTTTCAATTGTTTTTGATTAACTTTAAAAAATAATTAAGGTCTTGTTATGGAAAATAGATTTTGATTTTGTTTTATTTTGCACAGGCAGCTTTACTAAACGCCACAGGGTTTCGAATAATTTGGTGTTTCCCTTCAGTTTTATTATACAAATTTTGGAGCTTTTTACTTCACCACAATTTTAAATTGTGTGAAGCTAATATGAAGAAGAACAGGAGGATCCTCTGACCGTTTCCCTACAGAGGTCCGACGGAGAAGATGACAGAGAAAAAGATGATGAAAACGAAAATAACGATCAAGGTCCTTTCCCCCCGAAGAGAGCAAGAAATTATCTGAATGGCACCTACTGTTGTAATGTAATTAAATGTGAGGAACCTGGTCAGCGGGCCTACATGGCCTATATGTTCTAAAATGAGCATCTGTGCTATTTAGACTTCCAGTACTGAATATGTGTACATAATGGTGCATATTTCGACCAATACTTTGACCGGGAATGGTGAGAAATTAATAGATTCATTAGTTGACAGTTGTTGCAAAGCTTCAGATTTCACACTCAACACTGAAACTGCTTTAACAGGAAAATAGATAAAATAGTAAAGTAATATATATTATTGAAAAAAATTTAATGCTCTAGAACGCTATGGCCAGCATTTAGTTTTTTGGTGAATCGTTGAAGAGTTATTCGGTCAAAAAGAGCAAATGGAAAGCATAAAGTTTTTTTTCCAAAATTACAGACTTTCAAGAGCGGATATCTCGAAAACTATACAGGATTTCAAAAAAATGATTAGCAAATTTAATCAGCTTTCATTTTGTACAGAGTAGTTATGTCAGTAGGACGCACGGTTTTCGAGATATAAGCAAAAAACCGAAAAATGAGACTTTCAAACCCCCCTCTCCGGCATAGAGGCTACGGGCAAGGACTTTTGATATGATTCCAGGTTCAACTCCTAACTAGTCCAAACAAAGTTACGAAGTCAAAAATTGTGTTCCAAGCATTTCCCTCTATACCTTTTCGTTGACTGGGCTATAGATATTGTTTTTCAACTACAAAACTAAAAATCTGTCAATTTTAATACAAGTTAATAACAGTATGTTGGGGACAAAACTGAGCCTTGGGCACTGAGCCAATCAACCAAAGTTCAACACCTCCGCCATTTATTAACTACTACCCATGTAATCAACACTGAAACAATTGTTTGTATGCCATTGATGATAAAAACTAGGAGCGTGGGCCTCCTCAATTGTCTTTCACATTTAATCAATTTTTTGGTTGCATTCCACCAAAAGACTTAACTCGTTATTTATATGGTGTAGAGTGCTTTCCAATTTATCACTATTTCCTGATTGTCGGTCAATTGGAACACCGGTGTGTAGAGGATTGTTAATTTTATGCTATAAAACACTTGCACCTAGATGGGAGTCGATTCCAGGTCCACAGAGTTCGAGTCTAACATGTTTACCAATAAATCACTCAACAAACAAAATGTTGTTAATCTTTACAAATTACGTAACGCAACATTCAACGTTTTTTAACCCCCTCCCTTCCGCTCTAATAAATCACAACACGTTGAAAAGAAATCCCTGGTTTCATCGGGAAAATGTTCGGAAAACTATTATATTTCAATCGGTAAACATTTTCATGTGTCTAAATCCTAAATGGTAATTAAATATTATAGACAAACAAAAATAAAATTTTTAATTAACTAAAACAAATTGATTTTAATTCTTTCGCCGACCATCACTTTTCTAATTTTTAACCAGTAATACTATAACGAAAAAGCTAACCTCTGTTGCTATACTGTATCCTATTTTCTCCTTCGATTCGAAGTTACAGTTCCTCGCCAAAATAAACGAAATTTTTTTCAAATTTGTTTACGCAAAAAAAAAACGTTGTGTTGATCACCTGTACTTGCATGAATAAATTATGGTATGGGTAATCAAAAGATCATCTGATCATTATTTACATACACAATGAGAAAAAACAATAAACTTGATTTAATCAAAGTACCGTTAAAACTAGATTTATAATTATTGGATTAGTCCGTCGCGAATTTTGAAATAGTTTAGTCGGTTGTGATTTTTTCTAAATTTTATTGTTTATTTTGGTTATTAAATTAAATAAAAATGTTTGTGTGTGAGCTATGGTGTTTTCGTTAATTCATTTAAATATTCTGATTTTGTAGAACAATTTATTCCGAAAATTCTATTCCGAATGAACTAACGAAAAGGGCCTCTAGTTTGGTGACAAAATGGCAGGCTCTTAGGTGATTTCGTATTGTTGTTAGTGAGGTCCATGGAAGCTTGAACATCTAATGGTGAGTAATATTATTCTTAAATTATTTTAAAATCTATTCAATTTGTGAAAAATAAAACTTAAACTTTATTTCTAACGGTTTGTTAAAATTATTAGTACTATTCCTGTCAAATATTTGTTAGTACAATTTTTTGAATATTGTTGAATGTTGAGGCGAAATATGTTCTGAGGGGTTTTGGCTAAATATTATTTCCATGTGATATCGTCAACTTTCGATAGTTTGTATGTTTGTGCCCCAACTAATTAGTAATTTGGTGATGAAAATTTACATGCACTATTTATGAGTGCTATTTTGTTCACTTAAACTATTTCACACTAAGTCATGAGAAAATTATTGTTTATTAGATCGCACACTTTATTGTAACTGGTTAGGTATTAAAGCTACTAGTATATAATTTAAAGTATTAAAATTATAATTTTACACTGTGATTTACCATACTATTTTAATTCGTTTTAATATATTGTAATTAAAACAATTGAATGTGTTTCGCGAAAGTCCGAAAAAGAAGTGAAGTTTTTCATCATCTTTACCGCCAAACAAAAATTGAAAAAGATGTCAATTGAGTCAAAATCGATCTTTCGAGATTTTTGTGTTTTTTCGAATTAATTAATTAATCGTTTGGCGCTACAAGTGCAAAGTGACTTTATCGATCATTGTTTAGACGGTTGGTGTCACGAGTAAACTAAGTGATCGTTTATATTTGTAGAATTATTAATTATTATTTAAATTTTAATATAATAACCTCTACAATCTCATCTTCTGTTATTAAGTATATTATTAACTAGGTAAATAAATTTACTCAATCTTATAAGTATCGTACACGCCATCCACTTAATTTTGTTTTTAAAATAATTCTAATAAAAACTTTTTGACTTTTATGAACGAGATTTAAAAGTATTTTAGGACGATGGGTAAAAATAACTTTACATGGTGTCTTAATATTGACAGTATTTGGAGTATAGCGTTGGTATATTAAAAATGTATCCAATTTATCCTCTTTTTGCAATTGCATTACTTTGTAAATGGTAGGTAGGGTGGTGACTTTGTGATCTTTATTCCATGAAATTTACAAAAACTCAATAACTTGGCGGAGAAAAATAATGGTTGGTGTTAAATAATGCACAATTTTCGACTTATTTTCAAAAATGTCAAAATATTTTCCTGTTCCCCGCCCCTTTATTTCGAACATTACAAAAGAAAAATTTTCAACAAAAATCCCCGGTTATAGGCAGTGGCGTAGCTAGCATGGGTGGCACCCGGGGCGGATATTGTGGTGTCACCCCAAAAATAAAAACTGTCAATAATAATAAAAAGCCGATAAACGTAATTTATAATTTTTTTTAATTAATACAAATGAGCATTATTATTATAAGCCCGCAAGTAATTTTTAACTAATTTTAATTTGCTGAAACTCCTCTCACACGAAGCCACTGATACGCAAATAGTCATAAATAACTTTAGTGCGACCGTAAGATTCGGAAGAAATTCTAAAAAATCCTATTCTACGATGAATTTCAAAAAGTCTAGGTACACCCAGTTAGAAACTGTAACATTGGCCGCTTTTAAATGCCTCCTCACCCTTTGTATCTCTATGAGGAGTTCTGTTGCCAATACCGCATCATAAAAACCAGTAAATGTTGATACCGATAATTTTAACTCTTCACTGTTCGCCAAAAGCTAAGTGGTTGCCTGCACAACCTCGAACAATGAAGCTAAATCTTGAACTGACTTCAGTCTAGTTCGGAGTTCAACACTGAATCGGTCAAGACATTCCAACATGTCCTTTTTAAGTTGAGCTCTCAGTGTCAGTCCAACATCAGGTGCAAACTCACCACCCGTTCGTTTTTTGCGTTTTTATGACGAATTCGGCTTTCCATTGGAATGTCATAGTCCTCCGATTTTTTCGCAGCAAGATCTATTGCCTCTTCTACAATAAAACTTCGTTATGAATTGACTCTATTTTTTTAGCTAATTGATCAATATTCAAGCCCGTGCTTTGCAATCCAATCTGAGCACAGATATTATTTCTCTTAGAATATCATTCCAAAACAAAAGATAGCAAAGAAACGAAAAATCACATGCTGCATTGATAAGGTTCTGTGCAGCGCCTCTAGTGTCTACATTTTCTTGTTGATCACTTAACTTCTTAATTTCAGCCACAATCCCATCAACATTTTCGGCCAATACTTTTACTGCAGCATAATGAGCACTCCAATGCGCTGTTAAGAGTATTTTAACAGTTGCTTTGTTGTGTTTAGCAAGTACTTCCCAGCGGCTAGTCGAAGCAGAAAAACATGTAAAAATGGCTTCCACTGACGAGTGTTGGCCGTATAAATTAATTGAATGCTCTTTGCAGCCCACAAAAATTGCTTTGTTATTTTTTGCTTTAATAATAGCTTGCACTTCTCCATGTATACTACTCATAACAGCTGCATTATCATAATCTTTGGGAGCGACAATTCATAACATCTATACCATCATTTTCAAGATTTCTACACTGAAAAAAACATACGAGATTGATTCAACAACCGTACAATGATAAGCCGATGCAGTTGAGACAATCACATGAAATATTTATGTGAAAATAAAATATAGTTCAATTAATCTCAAATACTTAAATTTTAAAATGAAAAATTCATGATATAAGGCCAATGAAATATGTTTTCATGGAAATAGTTATTAACTTTATTCAACTACTGTTATATTGGATAACACTTTATATTTTAATTACACCTCATTCTGTTATCAGGAAAATGTTACTGAGTACTGAGTAGTTGTCCCATTCACGGTGAAATTGTTTGTAAATATCTTTTCTTTGCATGAATAATAAACTGCCATCTTCGAGATGAGGTTATCATTACTTCAATTTTTTTTTCAGTGTAAGAATTTCATCGCTTAAATCAGCGGCTTTTTTCCACGTAAAGGAAAAATTCCAAGGAATACTTCCTTGATTTCCACTTTACTACCATCAATTTTCACATAACGAATCACTTCTGACATTTGATCAATATGTGAAATGTCAGGTGTGCTATCAAACATAATTCCAAAATATTTAACCGATTTAATTTCGTTGACAAGCTTAAACTTTACGTGGATCGCTAAACATTTATGAACTCATTTTGTATATCTGGTGACAAATATGATACTTTTGGTGATTTACCATGCTCCAAATTCAAAATGTGTTCTTTTAACACTACGTCATACTTTGACAATAGTTTGGTTAGTTCTAAGAAATTGCCTTTATTTGAAGAACTTTGTCCTTCATCATGTCCATGAAATGCTGGGTTTTGTTTAGATAAAAACAAAGTTATATCCAATAATCGTGATAAAAGATGTTTCCACTTCTGTTTTTTATTATATATTAATTGCAAGGCTGCGTCTCGTATCGTTTTATGAATTTTTAACCTCATTTTCAAAGTTTTCCACTTTTCAAAATTCTCCAGATGTTCATTTGAAGTTTCATGCTCGGCCACTTTGGGATTTAGTTTCCACCGCTTCTGATATCCAGTAGTAAATGTTGATTTTGTATTATTATTATTGGTGACAGCAAATACACGACAACAGAAGCAATACAGGACGCAAGTTATTATTTACAGGAGAATAAACAATCCATGGCCGTAGAATTTTTCACCATTATTCATCATTTTATAAAACCATTCTTTAGACAGATGGCGAACATCACCTTTTATGTCTAACCCGTGTCTAGATACAGTAACAAACGACCCTTCTCTATTTTGAAAATGTTCACTTTCTTTTTTTATGATTTCAATGCGAACATTACCAGAGACGAGTATATTCCAATGTGATACATCTCTTAAGTCCTGAAGTGATTCACCCATGCAAATACTGTCGATAGTAGAAGCATTAGCGGCATTATCACTGTCATTTTCATTATTCCTTTCTAATTCGTCATCATAGGTTATCATTATTAATTCTGTATTGTTGCTGTTACTTTCCGAAGATGAGCCAATATTCTCTGAAACATTCGTTGCATCAACGTGATAATCAGTTTCTTTTGATGAACCTTGGATATCATCGGGTTTTGTAACATATTTATAGATTTGGTCTTTTTCTGCTGGAATCAACTTTTTCTTTAAAAAGTAAGAACTCCTCGTGGCATATTTATTTTTTAGGATATTTGCTAAACGAAATCTAAAAAAATATTTTTAATTATAGTATAGGTATCAGCAAAGCATTAATTCTAAATATATTTGTAGGATACATAATAGGTACATAGTTCATAATAAGTACACTGTGCTAACGACTAAATACACCGCCAAAAAAATTAATTTATTTAAATTTCCTTGTAACAACTTATATTAAATAATATTTGATAAAATGCAATATACAAATCATAGCCTAATATTATATAGACTAAGAGCCTGCGACGGCCAGACCTTCGTTATTTTATAAAAGCTGAAAGTTTCTCTGCGCATACCCCCTACTCAGGTAGGAACGATTAGCGACATATGAAGTTTGGATCATAGTGGCTTTGGAAGGGAGCAGGTTCCAAAGAGCCTTTAAAGATTCGTGAAAGTATAAAAGCTAATTTTTTTATATATTCTTCGGGATAGTATTAGAAGTCACGTCACCCATTGCCAGACACTAACTATCGTGGAAACCCCCTGCCAGACACCCTTAAACTTTAAAGTTTAAGGGTGTCTGGCAGGGGGTTTCCACGAAGGTAAGTGTCTGGCAATGGGTGACGTGACTTCTAATACTATCCCGAAGAATATAAAAAAAAATTAGCTTTTATACTTTCGCGAAACTTTGGGGGCCCCTTTGGAACCTGCTCCCTGCCAAAGCCACTATGATCCAAACTTCATATGTCGCTAATCGTTCCTACCTGAGTAGGGGGTATGCGCAGAGAAACTTTCAGCTTTTATAAAATAACGAAGGTCTGGCCGTCGCGGGCTCTCGGTCTAATATGGAACTATTTAAAAAAATATAAGTATGAAATCCTAAAAGATATTTTATATAAAGAATTGAAACCAAAATTAAATATCCAATTAGAATCATGCTCAATAATTTACAAAATTGAATGTGATTTGTGTGAAAAATTTTACATCGGGAAAACCGGAAAATGTTTTAAAGACTGATTTAAGGAATACCTTCCTAAGAAGAAAAATAAACAAAATTTAAAGTTTATTTTTGCAAACCATTTACATCGTTAATAACAATAGCTACACCACTTTCAAAAAAAAATTGAAGGGATTGATAAAATTGATTTTACATTTATGTAGCCAAGGATCTTTAAAAGAATCACTTGATGAGTTTGAAATTTCCAAGGGATTTAAAACCCAACAAAATGTAATTTTAAATGATAAACTTTCATTTAATTCAAATATATAAATATATAAAACTGAAAACAAACAGTATGAGTATGTATCAACCTACAAAAATTTGCAAAACTGCAGTAATTGCATAACTGCCATTTTATTCCACAGTAATTATTTTTGTGTCCATTGAAAAACGATCTATTTCAATTTATTCTTTGAGTTTCAAGATAAAGGAAAAAAAATTATTTTGAGATCATTTACAAACACGGTAATTTGATTGTTTGTTAGTTTCCTTAGGTGCTTGCAATTAATTTGTTTGAAATGTAAAACATATATTAGGTAGTAAGGTTAAGCGGATATTTTAAAAATAATTTTGGAATAGAGACATTGTAACTCAAGGGTGGCACCCTATCGACAAAGGGTGCCACATTATCGACGTAAACCACTTTTCCTATACATTATTCAGCATATGTGTTTTCAGACCTGATCATTAAATAATCATGCTTGCATACTTAATAATATATCGTAAAAAACGGTCAATATGGTATCTATAGGAATATTCAAAGCTATTGAGTAATTGTGGTGATGGGATTCAATGCTCAACATGTTGATTCGATTAATATTGTTAAAATTTTATTTCACGTAATAACTCAAAAATTTTAAAAAGTAGAATAGATTATTTTTGAACCAATAACACATTTATAGGACACATTTATAAGTTATCACAATTTATAAATTAAAATTATATGGATAGCCTGGTTAAAATGGTTTCTAAGTGATTTATCGTTGAAAACATGTGATGGTTTGTTTAAGTTTTTTACGTTCGGGTGTCACCCCAAAACGGTGTCGAAGTGATCTATCGTTGAAAACATGTGATGGTTTGTTTAAGTTTTTTACGTTCGGGTGTCACCCCAAAACGGTTTCGAAGTGATTTATCGTTGAAAACATTATGATGGTTTGTTTAAGTTGTTTACGTTCGGGTGTCACCCCAAAATGGTTTCGAAGTGATTTATCGTTGAAAACATTGTGATGGTTTGTTTAAGTTTTTTATGTTCGGGTGTCACCCCAAAACGGTTTCGAAGTGATTTATCATTGAAAACATTGTGATGGTTTGTTTAAGTTGTTTACGTTCGGGTGTCACCCCAAAACGGTTTCGAAGTGATTTATCGTTGAAAACATTGTGATGGTTTGTTTAAGTTGTTGACGTTGGGGTGTCACCCAAAAACGGTTTCGAAGTGATTTATCATTGAAAACATTGTGATGGTTTGTTTAAGTTGTTTACGTTCGGGTGTCACCCCAAAACGGTTTCGAAGTGATTTATCGTTGAAAACATTGTGATGGTTTGTTTAAGTTGTTTACGTTCGGGTGTCACCCCAAAACGGTTTCGAAGTGATTTATCGTTGACAATATTGTGATGGTTTGTTTAAGTTGTTTACGTTCGGGTGTCACCCCAAAACGGGTGACACCCGGGGCGGACCAACCCCCCGCCCCACCCTAGCTACGCCTCTGGTTATAGGAAATGTTGTAAAGATTGAATGAAAACTATAGCGGTTAGCTCATCATTTTAAATGTCATTTGAAGGGGCTGACGATGGAAGTTTTGAAAAAAAAATTATTTTTTAGCCTTGACTAGTGACTAATTTGCGAAGGCCCCGTTTTTGATTTTTTTCTAAAATTATGATTTGAGAAGAACTATTCTCGTAGAATATTGTAACGACTCTTCGTTGGTTCTTTTCGATTATTGAGCAAATACGACAGTAAAAAGACAGATCTTTAGTTAACAAAATCTCAAACTTTATTTATCAACCAGTTACAGCAACTTCCGATTTTAATTACAATAAATTCCAGGGTCTCCAATTTATGTACGATAAACTTCACCGCTTTTCCACAATTTGAATCAATAATATTCGGAATCGTAAAATCTGTATTTACTATTCCACTAAGCTCAAATTCTTTCACTATTAGTACCCAGGCTCAAGTACCACCGATTATTCCTTATACTTGCGAATATTTATAAACACTTTAAATTGCAAAAGTAAAACTGATTATCTGATATTTTGTTCGTTTATTTGTATCCAAAAACAAATAAGCAGAAACTTCTACTACTCAGTTTTTGTTTCCAGTGTATTTTCTAGAAACAATAGGCCACACCTATTTTCATTCATACTTGCATAAATGTAAACATTAGCGAACTCATATTTAATTAATTTATGCAAAATGTATTAGTTAAAAAGAGTTAACTTTTAATTCATCTTTGCCATAGTCTGAATGTGGAAAGCAGAATGTATTGGTTATTTATGAGTAAATTAAATTAACCCATTCTGGACGAAGTTTATTACAATATTATATACACAGAACCCTCGGCGAGCGAGTTATATTCGCACTTGTTTGACTTTTTTGATTTAAATAATATTTTTTTTAATTTAAATCAAATTCTATTCATTAGAATATTTAGACTTTTTTACGAGGGTTTAGTTAAATTTTCAACAGTACGAGAAAGCCGAGTTATTCGAGTTATTTATTTTCAAAATGTGTCACTCACGATAATGCAGCATATATCGATAATGCAGTCAAAAATTATTGGAATATATACACTGGCGTTACAATTTTTTATGTATAAAGATTATAGTTTTATAGAAAAAAATTGATTTAAATCAATAAATTTAATAAAGAAGTCAAAGTGATTTAAATGTAATCTAAATCAGGGATATAAATCATTTGATTTAATTAAATCATGCCAACCCTGATCGCACTATGACAGGAATGGTCAGAAATAAAAAAAAAATGATTACATTTCCAGGAATCTAACAAACAAATCATTATAGAGTACTGTTGGAAAATGTCTGTAGTATGCGCTTTGACGAAAACTCAATTTATGTTTCTTGTCTTTTTAATGCAGTACTCATTACTCAAACCAATAATTCATTTTTCGATCAGATTTACAATCAATTAATTAGTTTGAAATAGTTATCTTACATTAGTTTTTCTTTCACAAATTTTAAAATGTGTGACTTTTCTCGATTGCTAAACCAGCTTTCTTTTATCTTTTGTTTGTTGTGACAATTACTGAATCTCTAATTTAATACAATTTTTCAATCTCTTTGAGATAATTTAAAACAAGTGCTGATCAAATTTTAATGACTCTAAGTTTCACGAAAACGTCTTATCTGCTTGGTTGTCAAATTTCAAAAGAAAGAATAAACTATTCAATATTTTAAAGAAAATTTACAAAGCATACTATATTATTTAATTTTGAAAGTTTGTAGAGTTTGTAGAATTCGTAGCGTCGTATGATGGTTGAATTCTATGATTTTTAAAAGGAATTCGATGTTTTGCAAGGAGTGGAATTCCGCTTAGTTCAAGTGGAATTCGGCTTCTACGTTGTGTTCAATTATTTGCAACATTTCTCGCCGAGGTCGAGTCTTCTTGAGAGTCGACTTTAAATATTGCAATCCTTGCAACAGGTCTGGTGTAGATTCCGAGTTTCGTTTTCAAAACACATTGTCGAATTCTTCCATCAGGTGCTTTCTTGACTTCTGTAATGATTCCTTTTGGCCAACAATATCTTGGGTGGCTTGGATCTACTACGACAACGACATCTCCAATTTTAGGTGTTTGAACCTTTGAATACCATTTGGATCTTAACGTTAATTCTGGTAAATATTCGTTTATCCATCTTTTTGAGAAATGGTTTGAAATCATCTGAGCTTTTTTGTAGTTGTTCCTTAAGACTGCTGACGTATCATCTGGTTCGGTCAAAACTTCGTTAACTCCTGATGACAAGCGAATAAAGTGGTTTGGTGTTATTGCTTCATTGTGTGGACTTTCAATTGGTACATAGACAAGCGGCCTTGAGTTAACTATGTTTTCAGCTTCTTTGAGTGCATTGATCAAAACTTCATCGTTGGGTGAACGCGATGGCAACGATGCATATAAAGCAACTTTGATAGAACGTATAAGTCTCTCCCAAGCGCCACCCATATGAGGTGCTGCAGGTGGGTTGAATCGCCACTCAATTGTACTTGTTGTAAATTCTCTTGCAAGCAAACTTGTGTTTAATTTTTTGATCTCTTCGCGAAGGACTCGTTCTGAACCAATAAAATTTGTTCCGTTGTCACTGTAGAATACTTTGACATCAAACCTTGTCATAAAGTTTCTAATAGCCATTATGCATGAGCTTATATTCAAACTATAAGTATGTATGGGAGAAAAAATTAGCTTAAGAGAAAAAATTAGCTTAAGGCTTAAGGGAAAGCTTGATCGTGTGCGGACTCGTTCTATAAATGCTTTATGACCATTACGTTTGTTTGTCAAGCAAATTTGATCCTCTACTAGCAGTTTAACACGTAATTTGTTTGCAAAGCACGTCAAGCAAGCTGGTAACTGAAGCACACATTCTGATATATGCACTCTAAAGCATTTTCGTGAAACTATATTTTCAATAAATTGAAAGGAAGCGAAGAAAACGTTTAATAGCACTTCTAAACAAGCTTGAAAATAAAATTTATTATCCATATAAATCAAAAAAGTAGTACATTTCGAAAATTTCTTCACAAGACGCGTTAGCGTCGAGTGGGACAATTTCACGAACGTTTTTATCTCGCGCAGGAAATGCAATTTTTTCTATGATAGTAAATAAATAAACGATATTAGAAATTATTAAATTAGAAATCGACATAATGACCCTTTCCACACTGGTATGCAGTGCAACGCATCACTTATTCATTTCTTACCCCTTTGGCCTGTATAAACTAAATTCAAATACAACTCTAGTTTAGTTTATAGGCAATTTTTATTTAAAGAGGTAAGAAACGAAAAAGTGATGCGTTTCACTGCATACAAGTGTGGAAAGGGCCAATAACATTCAAAATTCAAATTTTATCTTTTCACGGCTTCATAAAAAACTTCATAAAAATATATGAAAATACCATAGCAACTGCAATTTGTTATTTAGCGAAAATTATTTTATACTAGTGGAAAAAAAACGTTTTCACAGGGGATTATAATAAGCCTGCTTGAAAATAGACAGGTTCGTTCATCTACTGTCATATATAAAAAAAAATTTTTTGTTTTACATTATATGGGATTTTTTGCATTAAATTTCTAGACAATACTTGTGTGAATTCATAGAATGGGGAACATTTTTATTCTAATAAACATCCTAAGTCACGATTGTATAGTCATTATTGATTGTTTCCAATCAATGTGAAATCAATGGCTGACACTTGGTCAATTTGTAGTCCTATATGTATTAACATTAGACTACATTAAGGGAATTTAAATTTATTTTGAATTTTTGAGATCAATTAAACTCAAGTAAGTAAAGAAGTAATTGGAATTTTTTCAATTCAAAGGTATGGTTTGAAGTTTCTCAGAAAAAAATCCACTTCACATTTTTCGTGTTTCGGTTAGGATTCAAACCTACCTCGTCTAAATGGAGTCTAATGACAGTGGAAAAATTCAACTAAAGTAAAAATAAATAAGTGATGAAGAAGTTTCAACTTTGAAATTGTCATCGCCTCAACGGCGTAATCGATAGCGTGTCTTCCCAAGGATTCGAGCTGGGCACTGACGAGGTAGGTTCGAATCCCAACCGAAACACGAAAAATGTGAACTGGGGTTTTTTTCTGAGAAACTTCAAACCATACCTTTGAATTGAAAAAATTCCAATTACTTCTTTACTTACTTGAGTTTAATTGATCTCAAAAATCCAAAATTTTTTTGTTTTATCTTTGTTTTATCTTCGCTTCCTCCCAATTTTTTGAAAATATAGTTTAATACACGTTTTGTACACGTAAATCCCTTATAGAGCCGACGATATTTGATCGCCAACATGTTTACATTATATTCTATTTTCTTTGATTATGTTTTTGTTGTTTTAATTTTTGATTTTAGTTATTAAAGAATTATTGTTATTTTTAATTAATTTTGCCAAATAAATTGATTCTTTCTTTTTATTTTCTCGAGAAATATTAAAACAAATTTCTCGTATTTTAAATTTCCCGAGAAATCAAATAGGTCAACAAATCAGAAGCTCTAAGTATACCACATTGAGCTATTTTGACACTGCACTATACTGAAGAATGTTGTCGCTTAATCCACAAGATATGTTACAACTTACAAACAGGCAGCGGCTTTTTCTTCTTAGTTCCTTCGTCTCTCCATTTACCGAATCTCATCTACATCTTGTTTCCACGCATGTCGATGGGTTTGGATTCAACTTCAAAACCATTTTTAAGAACAAATTTTCTGTTATTTCATATAGTTCCATTCTCTCAAACGTTCATTGACTACAAGAATGCCAACATTGAGCATTTCGCGTTCCCAAGGCCTTATGCTCACAATACAACATGCTGTAATTGGAATTTTGATTTTGTAATTTTGCTACATTGCCTTTCTTAAATCCATCATCCTGATGTTAGACCTTGCTTACCTCAAATCTAAATAGTTATCTGTTATCAAATCCCTAAGACTAAGAACAGTGACTGCCTGCCACAGAAAAAATACCATTTTTTTTTTACCTTATATTAACACTTAACAGTGCTGGTGCTCTGATAAATCAGATCAAGTCGTACTGGACCGTTGAAATTGGGATCTGCTCGTACTGCCCGTTGAAATTGGCTCTAGGGAAGAAACTAGAGCATAAGGGTTTGGGTCTAAAATTGGAATAATGTTCAAATAGACCACCATTGGATTCAGTATCCTCGATTCATAGAAAAACCAATATTTATTATGTATATTTAAATATATATTCGGCTATATATTTTCGGCTTTCAGACCAATCTCCCTCTACTTAGTGACACCCTTATATTTTTGATCCCAATTTAAACATCACTATTGGATTCAGCGTAGTCAAGTATGTTGAAATCAATAATAATGACGATAATTTTGATACTATTCATGACCAGACCCCCAACCCCCATCCCATATTGAACTACCCTCAGTCCAGTCAACATTTTCACCATCACCATTGAACTCACCATCCTCGATTATGTAAAAATCGAGAATAATGACAATAATTTCGATACTTTGTATAACCGACCCCCCCAACCCCCACCTATTATTGGACTACCCTGAGTCCGGCTCCAATTTTTATTATGACGATAATTTCGGTATTTTTAAAGGAAAAAAAAATTATAAAAATTTTTTCTTCAAATTTTATTTTGGAATATTATAATGTTTGCATACAAATAATAGATCTATGATCTAAATGAAAATATATAAAATAAAAAAATAAAAATAAATAAAATCGATTTTAATAACCGACCCTCCAACCTCCACCTCTTTTTGGACTACCCCGAGTCCGGCCCCCGTTTTTATCATCATCATTGAACTCAGCATCCCTGATTAAATTGAAATCGACACCAAACATGACATGCAAAATAAATATTTTTTTCTACGATAAGGGTAACCCCCTTGGGAGTAAAAAATGGTTATGTCACCGATCAGGGGATAGAATGGGCGATTGTATTTGTCATGAAATTCTGATTCTAACGATACTCCACATGACATATTTTACTCATTTAATGTGTCAACCCTACCCACGGGGTTGGTTGGGGGGAGGATGCGAATCAACTTTTGCACTCAAAAGTTGCGCCGCTCTGAATAAAAGATAATGGTGTCATTAAATTTTGTTTATCTCTTCCCATTTATTTTATATAGATTTTTATAAGCTAAAACTTAAAGAGGGTGTAAAGGGTGGGGGTGGGTCCTACCACCCCAATCTCATAAAGTTTTCGGGAGATGGCCAAACCCGATCAATTGATACCAAATTTGTAAAAAAAAATTTGAAAATTTCCGCGACTGCCCGATTCTTAAAAAAAAACGATAGTTAAGTAACGTTCGCGTTTTCGTTAAATTACAATAGTAATTATTGGAGTTATAATTGCGTTACAGGTCAATTAGTGGTTGCGACAATAATTTGTTTTCATAGAAATTAATTTGTGTTATTGGTTACTGATGTTAGCACGAAAGGATGGATAAAGAACAGCATTAGAGTAGCAAAAAATTCAAATCATGTACCTTGGCAATTGGCATAAAATATGTAGTAATCACACTGAATATTTGATCTGAATTTTAAGGTTAACTTTGATATAAAAAATGTTGAAGATTTTGTTCTAGCAGATCTAAAGTTTATGAAAATAAAATTTTGAAATAAAATTAATTAAAAATTAATTAACTTCAATCAATATTATTATATAAGGAATTAGACAAAGCGCGGCATATGCTTTAAACGAATCAAACACGGTTAATGTTTTAACTAAACAAATCTGGTAGCTTTTATTTAAATTCATAATAATCATTAATCAAAACAGAAAAAAAAAACAAAATCCATAATTTTAATTTATTATTCCAGTATTCCAATAAAAATAAAAACCAAAACTTATTTTATATTCTTAATCCAATAATTTTTTTTTTGGTTCATTTCATTTCTTTTTCCTTAGCCGAAATTTATTAATCAAAAACATATTTTTGTCATAATTTCAATGTAAGACAAATTGATTTCTGTTTTGATTTTTCTTATAATATTCAAGAAACCAACCAAAATTCTTAATTCTATTCAAATTATTCTATTTTTATAGAATTTATTTGTTTTTTTTTTGTTTATATTATTGATGGAAGTGATAAGAAAATTAAGAAAATTTAAGTTCTTTTTTCATTCCTTTGTTTTTAATGACTGTTTTTCGTCGTCTTTCATTTTGTTGAGTAATTTAAAGAAAATGTGGTATGTTGTGAGTATGTTGATTAGGCGCCACTTAAAACAAAAAAAAAACGACGACCACAACCACCTTTATGGTAAGAAAGTAAGAAAGAATTTGAAGAAAAAAAAATTGATTTAAATGGAACAAAGTGCCGAATTGTGTTTTCAAACTTGAAACAAATTAAGTAAAAGTTTTTTGTTCTTTCTTTTTGTTTTTAAAATTTGATTAAAATAGGAAGAAGAGAAAAAAAAATTTAAGATAATAGATAAGTGATTGTATTTTAATGTTGTCGATCTGTTGTTGGAATTTCTTTAAGAATTCAAATTTTATGTTGATTGTGATTTTTTTAATTAATTATCAAAATTTTTTTTGTATTCAAATCTAGATCTATTTGTTGGCTATCTGTGTGACTTTTTTTGGTATATAAATTTTTATTTGTTATTATAATCTCATATTTTGTAGGATTAAACGATGAATTTTAAAATTTTTTAAAGGTAACAATATTCTGTTTTTCTTTAATGCTATACTGTATGTACTCGAATTTCTGTTAATGTAACAAATTATCATTTGTTAGCTTAGCTTTGTAAGATGCAAGATTCTGTCTGGAAAACAAACAAAATGTTCGTACGTTTTAGAACTACCTATTAAAAACTGTTGATTTAAATTTATTAAGTTTATAAGTCTTTTAACATATTTAGTTTTATTTGTTTGAATAGCAAGTATATAGTTAATTTATTAGTGTTTATTTAAATTATGTTTATTAGTTTAATTTAAGAAGAAATATTTTAGATGGAATTAATTATTCCATTGATATTGCCCGACAAAAATGACTGAATATTAAATAACAAACGCTCAAATGTTGGAAAAAGTCTAATGTTTTCTCTCCTAATGAAACAGTAACTGTAATTTGTTTTATTGTTTACAATTTCGTACCGAAATAGCTTACTAAAGCTTATTTAATAAAAAGACATACCGGTCTAGAAATGCCAGCATGTTTAGTTATATTATTTTTGTTTTGTATGGAAAAATTCCGTATGCTTAAGCTTTTTCGTACTATAGCTAGCTTAATCGTATTATAGCTAGCTTAATCGTATTATAGCTAGCTTAATCGTATTATAGATAGCTAGCTTACCCGAGTAATTTTGCCTAATTTTGATTACACCCAGAGCTTCTTTCCAGCACGTTTTTAAAAAAAATTTGTCGCAAAAAAATATTGAGAGAAAGTGTCAAAATAGGAAATATGTAATATGCTTTTTAAATCTATAGAAGTGAGTTGCCTCAAATGTTGGCAAAAGAACTGTAAATTGAAAGGTGAGACCACTAGACGCATCGTGCAAAAGTTTGAGCTTTTTTTTTTTAATCATTTATTCTCATCCAATGTATATAATGTATATAATAATCGAACTACGGGCCGTAGTTTTCTCCGATCGACGAAGATTTTTAATTATAGCTCGTTGTATGTAATAATCGTTTTAAAACTTTATTTTTTTAAGTTTCAAAACTTTTCAAACGAAAACTGCTAACTGCAATTCAGTTCAAACTTTCTGTGTGTATCCGTTCTATCAAAACTATCATTTTAATAAGTTTCAGTGCTATTGAATAAATGGTTTAGGAGTTAAAAAGCAGATAGAATTTAATGTAACCAACATTAATAATCAAGCTTAATTTCATTGAAAAAGTACGACTATACAAATAATTAAACAAATAATTTTCTAAGACAAACTGATGTTACTACACCACCGTTTATGATATGCTTAAAGTATTGATTGTTGTATTTGTAGCGACGGGCCTATTTCGAGTTTAGCTCTATAACAAGAATACTCATATCTAAAGATATTCTGTAAATAATTTACTATTTTACTTCGGTTCCGGCCTTATTTCAATTCATCATCTTAAAATATTCCATGTCAATCAATCAATTGATTTGGTTATGTTAACCTTTTGTCATAATATTATATGTAAATATAATACGGTAGTTCAAATTTATAAAAGCAGTTTTGTGGTTATCTTCGCTTTCACCAGCACTTTGCGCAAAGCACCGCCGTCTAAGGTCTTAAACAATTAAAAAATAGGCACTTTTATGCTGTAAAAGATTGAATAGATATAATTTGCAGTGTGTCAGATATATCATAGAAGTTTGGTATATTTTGATTCATTTTTAATGAAATTTTGAATTTAAAACTATCAATAAAGCAATACCAATGACCTTTCTTTTAAAAACGAATTGTTCTTATAGTTATCAAGGAATCCCTCTTGATCATTAATTTCAAGAATTCAATAAGAAATTCAAAGAATTTATTTTCCAAATTTACCTGGACGTATCTGTCGCCTACATCTTCTTTTTTTTACAATCAGAAAATAGTTTTTGACCAAAAAATTAATAAATTAGATTTGATGGATATAGGTTATGTCTAGCCAAGTGTTAAACTGTTTGAATCTTGCGCTGTTTTCCGGTTGAAGGAAATAAATTCTATTAGAATAACATTAAAAAGAGAATATCACATATAACGGTAGTGTTGTGCTTTTTTGGTTTTATTTTAGGTCTTAGGACACTACTAATTACATTTTAAAACAACTGCTTAAAAACTCAGTTACTAGTAAGTTTATGTTAATATTTAATAACAAAGAACATCATTTATATTTAATAACAAAGTTACTAGAAATTTATGTTAATAGTTCTAGATTATAGTTTAACAATTTAGATTAATGTTCGTTTTTGTTTAACTGTTCGTTGCTTTACATAAGTATATTTGTTTTTGTTTTGCACCTAAACAATTATTAAGTTATACCAGAAAACTTATTTTAATAGCTTTAAATTAGATTCTAGTTTAAAGATTAAGAGTTATATTACGTTATGTTTACAGACATTTAATTTAAAGTATTACAGAGACTTATTCACTAGCTCCCGTTTATTTCATCACTCGATTTCTTGTTTTCTGACCGACTCAAAACTGATTTACTAATTGACTAAAACTTTTAGTTTTTAGTTTTAGATTCATTTTAATTGTATATTAAAATGCTAATTTTTTGCAAATTTCTTTACATTTATTTTAATTTTATTTAAAAATACTTTCGCAATTTTTTTAAACTAACACAAATTTTTAATGAAATGCAACTAATGAAATATATCAAAACTAAAATATTACTCAGCGTTCTTTTTTGGATTACAAAACTGGAGTTGTTGTAACCTGTAGGAAAACTACTTAATTTTTTTACTACATTCCTCCCCACGAAAAAAAATGTTTGTTCATTGGCAAAATTAAAAAGAAAATTAAATAGAACGTTAACTATTCTAATTTTACAAAATCATGTAATTCAATTCTAAAAATAATTACTATATTATAAGTGGCTAAATTTACTCTTCTCATTTAGTTTAATAAGTTTGTTTAAGCTTATCTAAATATTATTTAAATCCATCAAATCACAATGGTATTCTCAAATTGGTAGCAAATTCAGTTTAAGGGTTTGTTTTGGTATTCTTGTTTTTTTTTCCGTTGTTGCACTAGTATCTAATCCGATTGATTCTATAATCCTCTCCACGCTTTTCTCGTCCGTTACGCTACAGTCTGCAGTGGTTATTTCTTTTTCCGTATACTCTGGAAAATTGCAAAGTCTTCTGTATTCTTTTCTTTGATCAATCTGGTATGATAGTGTTTTTTTGTACACTATGTATGTTGTCGGTTGTCTGAATATTCTTAGTTGGTGAGAATTTCATGTTCCTCCCTTCTGATTGCTCATATGGGATGTCCCTGATTCTCTTCGTGATGTCTCATTGAATGACTACTACCATGAGATTCTATAGTAGATTGTGATGCTATTAAAAACGAGTTGAAGGTAGAATTAATGCAATATTTTCTGGTGTTCGATTTAAATGTGTAAGTGTTCGACACGGACGAACTAGTGTTAATATTTAAAGATGTTATACCTTTCTACATATCGGTAACAGAAAAATTGTTTGACAAGGCAACCCTTTTGTGCAGATAATGCAGCAGGATCAACGTAAGAATTGTTCGCTAAACTTGATTTTATGTTTTGTAAAAATATTTAAAACGCTATCGGAGCTTAGGCGTTTATATTGAACTTTGATTTTGATGAAATATTTTTATTTGAATTGTGTCGTTCTGCTTGAGACCTTGTATTATTTTTTGTTTTCTTATTGATTACAAGATACCTTAGAAGGTATACGTGAGGGATATGAGAAATGTTGATCCATCATATATATAGTACAATTTGTGGTGAATTTCTAGTCCAGTGAGCTGTACTATAAAAAACAGGCATAGCGTTCATTATGCCTAATGCAGTTGCTACTTGTAGTAAACACACATTTGATACTACCTGAGCAGCAGAAAACGGTGGAAAGGATGAAATATCCGATCCTGAAAGCCGTGCAGTATTATAATCTGCATTGTTTTGGTTTTGTGGTTTTATATTGCTATTTGGTTGTTAGTTGAGAAGGTATAGTCTGTCATACTTTGTAAAGTAGTGTATGTTGTAATTGAAGAGGTATTATATTAGATGTAGTTTGATGGGTAGATTGGAGGGCAGTTCTAGGTAGATTGGAAACCATATTTTAATTAAATTTGGTGTTGCATATGTCTACAAATTGGCAATGGCTAATTAAACTGCTTAATTAATTACACTAATAATATTTGAAACAGTTTGTATGTCTATCCACAATCAATGGTTATATTATTTTTGGTTTGTGTAACTTAAATAAATGAGTCCAACAAGATCGATTCTATACAATAAACAAAAAATTTAATATATGAGTAGTTCCAGAGGCGTAGCTAGGGGTGGCGGGAGAGGGGTATGGTGGTACGCCCCGAGTGTCACCCGTTTTGGGGTGAAACCCGACCGTAAAAAACTTAAACAAACCATCACAATGTTTTCAACGATAAATCACTTAGAAACCATTTTAGCTACGTTATCCATTTAAGTTTAATTTATAAATTGTGATAACTGATAACTTATAAATGTGTCATATTGGTTCAAAAAGAATCTATTCTACACTGAAAAAAATAATTTGGTATATTCTACAAACCGGATTCAACCAAATTTATTTTGTACAATCAACTAAAATTTGGTACAATCGACCATACGTTTTTAAAATTTGACAATGCTTTGTCAAACGTTCAAATCGTATGGTCAATTCTACTAAATTTTAGTTGACGGTACAAAATTAATTTGGTTGAATCCGTTTTGTAGAATATACCAAATTATTTTTTTCAGTATACTTTTTAAAATTTTTGAATTATTACGTAAAATAAAATTTCAACAATATGTGTGTATGTATTTCTTTTTTTTTTTAATCGAATCAACATGTTGAGCTATTCATGCTATTCACCACAATTACTCAATAGCTTTGAATATTCCTATATTAACCGTTTTCTTTTACGGTACATTATATTTAGTATGCAAGAATGATTCTTTAACGACCTGCAGCCAAACTGTGAAGCGGTGAAGTGATAAAAATTTCTTCGTTTCTTTTCATTAAAAAACTTATCACTTCACCGCTTCACAATTACAGAATTTGGCTGCAGGTCTGAAAACACATATGCTGAATAATGTATAGGAAGAGTGGTCTCCGTCGATAATGTGGCACCCTGTTTCGATAGGGTGGCACCCTTGAGTTCTGTTCTATTCCAAAATTATGTCTCTATTCCAAAATTATTTCTAAAATATCAACGTAACCTTACTATTAGGTAGTAACATTTCAAATAAATTAATTGCAAACACCTAAGGAAACCAATAAACAATCAAATCACCATGTTTGTAAATAATCTCAAATTAATTTTTTTTCCTTTATCTTGAAACTCGTAAATTGGAATGGATCGTTTTCGAATGGACACATAAATAATTATTGTGGAATAAAATGGTAGTTATGCAATTACTATAGTTTTGCAAATTTTTATATGTAGATACATACATACTCATCCTTTTTGTTTTCAGTTTTTTAATATTAATGATAAAATTTAATAAGACAATAGTATATTAAGAAACTTGTTTCATAATCGACGATTTTATCGCACGCAATCTGTTTAGAAAACGACCCGCGCAGCATTTTGCATTTTTTGTCTTGAAGTTTTAAAACATGTGTATTCTATTAAAAAATAGTCAATTTGAAATTTTGTTATTATTACTAATTATTTTAATTAATTAAAATATTTAACACTAATTTAGATATTCTTATTAATTTTATTTACAAAATTATTCGTTTTAATGTTCACTGACGTTTGTATGAAACACCAATGTGACCAACCTTGAAAGACAAAACTTTGCGTATCGTAATGAAGGCCATTTCGATACGCATTTGGGTATCGAAATGACTTTATTTTAGACGCAAAATAGAAAAAAATATTTAATAACATTACAATATTGCAATAAAGAAATCATATGTCAAATACATAAGTGTATTGCTTTGAGAAAATAAAAAAAAATTGAATTTATGTTAATCAAATCCATTTTTTAATTGTGATACATAAGAAGATATGGGACTAATTGAACAAAATCTTGGATTAATTTCCATTTACTTAATTATATGATGGTTATGATTTCGGATCTTGGACATCTGTCTAATATAACGAACTTAAGGATGAATTTTACACATTGTACAAAACCGGGGCATCATTGGATTCCGTCCGTTGTCTGGATTTAAATAAAACGTACGTCCAATAATTTCGAATTGTAATTGGATTTTATCTGGGATATTCGTCTTACTGATTGTAAATGGTAACATTTTGAACATTTTACATAGAAGGTTTTATAAGATTCGTTTACGTTTTTGACTATATTATAAGAAGAGTATATTAGTAGAAAAAACGAAATTTCTAAACGAATTTTAGGTTTTTGGGCATATTACATTATTGAGGATGAAGACTGACTTTAATTTTTTCAATTCGTTTTAATTGTAAGTTAAAATTACATAATGCCAATTTTCACGACCTTTACATTTATGTATTTTAATTTTATTGAAAAACGGTTTCGCAATTTTTAGAATAACCCAATTTTAAAAAGTGGAAAACTTTGGAAACGAGGTTAAAATTTCATAAAACGATAGGAGACGCAGTCTTGCTATTAATAGATAATGAAAAACAGAAGTAGAAACATCTTTTATCCAGATTATTGCATATAACTTTGTTTTTATCTAAAGAAAACCTAGCATTTCGTGGATATGATAAAGGACAAAGTTCTTTAAATAAAGTCAATTTCTTAGACCTAATCAAACTACTGTCAAAGTATGATGTAGTATTAAAAGAACACATCTTGAATTAAATATTAAAAAAATATAAATATTTTGGCTAAATATTTTGGAATTATGTTTGATAGCACACCTAACATTTCACATATTGATCAAATGTCAGAAGTGATTCGTTATGTGGAAATTGATGATAGAAAAGTGGAAATCAAAGAAGCATTCCTTGGACTTTTTCATTTACATGGATAAAAACCGCTGATTTAAGCGATGGATGAAATTCTTAAAAATCTTGAAAATGACGGCTTAGATGTTATGAATTGCCGTTCCCAAGGTTATGATATAATGCAGCTGTTACGAGTGGTACACATGGAGGAGTGCAAGCTATTATTAAAACAAAAAACAGCAAAGAGGAATTTTTACATTTTTTCTGCTTCGACTAGCCGCTGGGGAGTGCTTGTTAAACACAGCAAAGTAACTTTTAAAAGACTCTCAACAGCGCGTTTGAATGCTCATCATGCTTCAGTTAAAGTATTGGATGAAAATTTTAATGGGATTATGGCTGCAATTGAGAAATTAAGTGACCAACAAGAAAATGTAGATACAAGAGGCGCTACACAGAACCTTATGCGTGGTGATTGTGTGTGATTTTACATTTCTTTGCTATCTTTTGTTTCGGAATGATGTTTTAAGGCGAATAAATTGTGGTTTAATTGTATTGCAAACCACAAGCTTGAATATTGATCAACAATTAGTTATAAAAATACAGTCACTTCGTCTTTATATTGAAGAAAAACTTAGTTATATTGTAGAAGAGGCAATAGATTTTGCTGTGAAAAAATCGGAGGACTACGACGATTCAATGTTGAACTCCGAACAAGGATAAAGTCAGTCCAAGATGTTGCTTCATTATTCAAGGTTGTGCTGACAAACACTGGGCTTTTGGCGAACAGTGAAGAGTTGGAGATATCTGAATCAAAATTTATCGATTTTTATGATGAGGTATCAGAAACAGAACTCGTCATAGAGATACTAAGGTTGAGAAGGCATTTAAAAACGGGCAATGTAACAATTTCTAACTGGGTGTGCCTATAGACTTTTTGAAATTGATCGAAGAATGGGATTTTACAGAATCTCTTCCGAATCCTATGGTCGCTTCGAATGAGAGGAGTTTCAGCAAATTAAAATTAAATAAAAATTACATGCTGACAACAATGACCCAAACGAGGCTTAGCAATCTTGACACATTAACAATAGAACATGAAGCATCACAAAATATAAATTTTGAAGATGTGATTTCTAAGTTTGCAGCTGTTAAAGCTAGAAAGAAGAGATTTAAAATGTGTGTACATAATATATATGTGAGAGTATTTTAATTCTACTCTCATTTTTCTTTTACTATATCCTATCATAAAAGTTTTATTTTCATACATCAATGTGAAAGAATGCATATATAATAAAACAGCACTTTAATTATATGTAACTTATTAATAATAACGCTCATTTGTATTAATTAAATAAAATTATAAATAACGTTTATTGGCTTTTTATTAATATTAACAGTTTTCATTCTTGGGGTGACACCACAATATCCGCCCAGGGTGCTACCCATGCTAGCTAGCTACGCCACTGGGTAGTTCTACAAACATGGGAATTTTGGACGGCTCGGCTTATTTCGTATATTAATATAAAAAAAAAATTTCAAATTTGTTAACCTTGTCTAGCAGGACACTCAAAATGAACCCGTATCAAAATATATTTCTTACAAAAAAAAAAGATTCAAAACGTAAAATTATCAGTCCCCTGGCGTGTCCCTCTTTGTATTTTGAGATAATATTGAGATAATTTTGAGTTAATTTAGGAGTAAGAAGGATATTTTTTTAATTTTGACTCATGTATTTTTTTTTTTTTTTGCGCTGGCCACATTTAGAAAAGTTGAAAGAACGTCATCAACTTTAACTAAAACTACTTGCCAGAACTTATACGCAAAAAACATGTCGTGCCGTAATTATAGCTCCATTTTCTTCCTTTGTGTGTAGAACTACCCATATATTATAAATTTTTATTTTTATGAAAAAATGCTTTCAAAGGTGCAAGATTTAAAAATTAATTTTTTTTTTAATTATTCGATAAATTTGACATATATAAACATTTGGTAAACACGGAATAAAATATAATAATGGGAATAAATATTAGTCTGAAGAATAACTTCAACAAAATAAATTATACCCGATGAATCCATTGAACGGAGCCACTGAAATAGTTGAATCCATGAATACTTAGTATGAATCCTAGACTCAAATGAAAGTATTCAAACTAGAATGAAATCTAGGATCGTTCGAACTGCTTAAAATGTTTGCAGCTCTTCTCTATCTTATTCATAATATAGGTCATTATATAGAGTAGAGTACATGAACGGATGTGTTATAACAACACCTTCACATTTTAAGACCTATAGGTTCACAGCAACATATTTTCATAGGATTGCCAGTTATCCTAACAATATTTCTTCATGAAGCACAACAACACTAAAAAATATTTAAAATAATTTTGAAGTTTTCTTTATTATACTAATTTAATTATAAATATATCTAAAGAAAGTTTAAAATTTGTTAGCTATGTGATGTTTTTCTAATATACATAATAAAAAAATATTTACGTATTTGGTTTTACAGTTACATTTACAATGGTAAAAATTTGAAATTTTATTTTAAATAAAGCTATTTTTATATACAAACTCTTATCATTTTTAATGTACACGGACACCGTTTTTGTTGGGAATTTTCGTTTCTCAACCATCGAGCAGTTCCATTGTCATTACACTTAAAGCTTTACTTCTTCATTTTACAGTTAAAAAATAAAGCTAACAAATTGCTTAATATTTTTTAACAGGTTAAAATTAGTCTAATGTTATTATTTTATTTATATAAATATTTAAACATATAATTATGATTTTTAAATATAAAACAGCCCTGTCATTATTTTGCTTATAAGCAAGTTTTTAAGTTATAACAAAAATAAATTATATCAGTACCTTGACTTGCTGTGTATTTTGTTAAGTCAACCCAATACTAGCGTATGAATTAAAGCGCATAATTTAGCATGTAACAAAAAATTGTTTGGCTTTTGGGAGAAATTAAAGCGAGTGACGGAGAAGTTTAAAAGAATAAAGAAGACAAAATTAGGTAAAAAAGAAAATGAAAAAAAAACATTGAAAGTAAGAAAACTTTGAGCTTAATTTTTAAAATGTAGTGAAGCATAGCAATTAAACATTTAATTGATTAATTGATTGATTGAGTTGATTTATTTAATTTATTTAGATTTTACTACCACAACAACCCGAACAGAAATTAGTTAGGGAAAACCTGAATACACTCAGGGCGTGATCAGGCCTGGTCAGTCCTACAAGGGCAATCCCTCTTAGGGCCAACCTGATCAGGACCTTACTTGAGCCCTGACAAATTTCTGCTCGGGAAGGAAAGGTATTGATATATTTCAGAAATTATTTTGTTTGTTTCCCTTATCTAAATCTCTAAGTAAAAAGTTTACAAAATATATTAAGTGTATTAATACTAAATTTTGGCTTAAAGTAATTTTGGTTTAATCATTTTTGGAAATTAATTAAGTTCTATTTTTTGTAACAAAAAAATTGTATACACTTTTTTCGAGGTATTGTTCATAAAAAATTTGTTTCGAAAAAATTATTTAATTACTTTTACTGCTGATTTGAATTCGATCGATCAACGATTGCTGTACTTGTAATAACACTTGTTAACTCTGCATTTGTTGCTCGTGAATTATCAAGCGGTGGAACACTGAAAAATATAAGCAAAAATATTATTTATAAAATTTAATGTAGATGAATATATTTAATTATTTAATCGTTATACTCTTTAATCAATGCCATTACCATTTTTGCGTTTATTTTGTTTAAACTTATTCTATTTTTTAGACAAACTTTTAATCAATAATCTCTGAAAATTTCAGATTTTTAGCAAACAGGTTTTCAATTTTCTAAGCTCCAAAAAAAACACATCGCTCAAAATCTCAGACATGCAAGGTCCAAACAAATGAAAATCCTTTAGAAAAGATATTGCATTTTAGGACAAACAAAATAAGAACTAAAAAAATGAAAAAATAAGCCATGGGTCAATATGGAGATATACAAACCGTTACTCTGTTGCTGATCTTATTGTTTTTGAAGTGAAAATTTCTTTAGGCGCGTTGTGCAATTTTGTATGGGGAAAAGTTCATATATTCGAGTTATCATTTTCACACATTACGCATAATGTGTTTAAATTTAAAATATCTCTATTCGGTCGTAACGTTTCAAAATGCAATATAGATATCGCGGTCGACTGAGGTTCTATAGGTTCAGTTCCTGGAGTGGTACTATCTTTTATTGTTTTTTTTATTTTTATTAAATACCATTAATATTATTGTTGTTTTATTCATGAATTCATAAAAATTATAAAAATTTCTTTTTACGAATTCTAAAACATTGCTCGATAATGCATTTATTACTGCTGTCTTTTTCCGTTTCGTTCAAATTATTATCATTTCGATATTAACAAAAAAATTAATTATTTTTTTGGCCGGCAGTGGTAAAAATAATAAAATATTGGTTTTCCATCATTATTTTCCATTTCAATCACGTGAAATAAAATAAGTAAAATAAAAACTACTATTTGAGTATGTTTCTCTTCCAATATGAGTTGACATCTTCATCACAAAAGATTGATTTAAACACAGGGGGCGTTGTGCTATTTTGCATGGGAAAAATTTATATATTCGAGTCATCAAGCATTTGTTGATCAATGGGTGTGACAACCTCATACTTTAGTCCCTGCTATTGGCATATGAGTTATCTTGAGATATCGTATACCACTCGCAATTGCATTGAGACATCACTAGCCAAAGCGATATCTTAGGGGTGCTGGCGGATGAAGTTTTTTCAATCAACGATAGCATCCCTTATTCTTAGTTATGGAATATTCTTTGATGATGACACGCTATTTTTTTAAAAATTAAATGTGTTTGGTAGTAGAAATTACAATGTGCATCACAACAACACATTAAAACCTTTTGAGAACAAGGTCCTACAACAACATGCTTTCTAAGGTGTTGATAGACGCAAATTTTTTATATGATATGTTTTGATTATTTTAAATATATAAATGTACATACGTAATAGTTGCTTAGAATGCTGATAGATGGGAAACCCAGAATAATTTTAATGATTTTCATTTAAAAATTCTGAAATTTTAATTTGCAATGCTACAATAATTGAAAGATACAAAAAAACACAGCTATTTCTCCTAGTTTAGCCAGCGAAAGGTTAAATCTGAGATTCATTTTATCAAAATTAAAAAATTGTGCAAAAACTGTTGAGTTGGGAGACATTTCGCGCTTCTCTTTGTAGATGGTTGTTTGTTCTCGCCGCTGCTCAAAAATAAATAAAATCAAAGTGACCGGGGCATTCAAGCCTATATTACCAAGTATTACAGATGTCAGTTGTAGCATTAAAGACACCAAGCGTTCTGATACATTCACAATCAAAGCAGGATTCTCGAACCTTCCGTCTCAACGCATAATACTTCAAGAAGGTGCTACCAAAACTCGTTCTTAAATAGCTCCAAAGCCATAATATACTGAAAAAGGATCCGCATTTCCAACTGTAACATTGACAGGCAAAATACTATTTCTCCTGACTGGGTAAGCTTTGTGGTCGATGCGCAAAGAAGGAAAGTCGGCGTCATTCTTGACTAGACTAGTTGCCTCCACAAACGATTAATTTCACAGATGCAACTATAAGAAGGAAGAGGCATATGTGTTACTTCCCTACTTGTCTGGGTTCAAGCCAGGCCCAGAGATCTAAATGCACGTGCTCTAGATCATATGGTGGATCATATGTAGGACGAATGACAGAAATATTTGGCAATTTTTCAGAAGCTTTAAATGATTGTCTGAAATGTTATACGCATGAATAGCAAAAGTTCTGCCTTTTAGAAAATAGCCTCTTAGTGTGTCATGCTGATACAGATATGTTAATCATTAGGAAACAGACATTGCAATTCCAACGATAAAGATACATATGTTTTTTAAATCTTCGAATACAGTAAATACAGCAAAACTGCAACTACTCACCTTGATGCCATATGTCGATTTAAATTACTTGCACTGAGTAAATGTGGTGAATGACTTGGAGTTGATATGATATATTGTTCCTGCGTTGACTGATGTGAAGAAGCAACATGCATTTCATGAGGCTGTCCTAATGGTGAATGATTTGCTTGAGATAAAGATATTTTCATTTCAGGTACCATGGAATGCATTTGTGACGGGTACATTGACGGTAAAATTTTATCCGAATATGGACCTTTAACAGAAATAAATTATTATATTAACAAGAAATTATAATCTTTGAATTAAATTAAGATTTTTATTTACTTTTAACTATTGGACTAGAAGTTGTACTCTTTGGCTTACGTTTTCTTGTTTGAACGCCTTCTTTCTTCATACTCATTGGCCTTGCAACACCGTGTAATTTAAAATACAAACCACAAGCATTACATACCGGTTCACCTTGACAGTTTCTTCGCCATAATGTTGTTTGTGTACTTTGGCAATTCGCACAAATAGCACCACGACGATTGCCTTGTGATGATGGTGATTTTAGTTTTTGATTTCTATGTGGATTACGACTTTCACCTGGATGTTTTCTACTGTGTAATGAACATGCATTACATAAACTATTACCCGAATTATCTCTTCGCCATAATGGTGTTGATGAACTGCCGCACATACAACATTCTTTTGGATCAGTTGATTGTATTATTTGAGCATCATATGTTTCAGAACCAATTGGCCAATTTCCATTCACAATATATTCGCCAGGAATATGTGTACTATCTAAAATTATGTTACCATTATAACTCTAAAACGAAAAAAAAACAATGCTTTGTTTATTTTGTATACATTAATGTTATTTGAAAATATTGGTGACAGTTCGATATTAAATTAGGACAGTTTAATGTTTAAGAAAATGTATACTTACATTGAAATCTAACCCAGGTGCCGACCAGTATGGTTCTGGCTTAGAATAAGCATAAACTTGTGGTCCAGATGGAGAACCAGATGCAACTGAAACAGTCTCATACATATGTTGGGAACTACTTAATGATGTATAATGAGGTATTTGCTTATTAGAAGACGTCATTATTGGATCCTTATATAAAACATTATTTGGACTACTTGAATTAAAACCAGTGAAATCTTTACTTGGTTGTAAGTACGTATAACTTGAAGCACTTGAAGGATATCCATCTGGTCCAACATAGTAGTTTTGAGCAGAGGTTATTGACGGTACCGGTTCTAAATTTGTATAATGAGCTTTTGTTTCATTTGGGATTTCAACTCCATGATTTTCTTCTTGATGGTTATCACTAGGTTGATAGATGTGAATTTCTTGTGCATGGTGTGTTCCAACATTCTCTAGTTTCAGCTCTTCCTGATGGTGATTTACAAATGTTTGATATGAATAACGATATCTTTGATCACTTTCGTAACGACCCGTTGCAGGTTGGATATAACGTAAATTTTCCGTTTCTTCTCCAGATACATTTTCATGAATATAAACGGTATGGTTGTGTTGTGGATGATTTTGTTCAACTGAATGTTGATGTTGAGGATGGATATGATGATGTTGCTGATGATGCTGCCGTTCTACTACAATATGCTCTCGATCTTCACTACCATTTTTTTTAAGAGTTTTTTCTAATTCTAGAGCTGTTATTTCAATTGGTTGCTGCACGTTTCCGTTCTCTTGTTCATATTGATACCTCTGCTCTTCAACTGTTGTTGCTATTCCTTGATAATCTTGATGATCATACGTATCTGTTTGATCTTGAATTGAATCTTGTGGATCATTTATTTCTCTATTTTGATCAACCAAAAACAAAAATTTTAAAATTAAATCAATTAAGTGAATCCAATTAATACTCGAAAATAAAGATCTTATCGATTTATTACCTTATATGACCAGCCGTCGTTATCATACGTTGTCTGGGTGTTATGACTGTAGTCGGCAGGGCAGATGTAGATGTTTCTTGTTTTGCTATCACAAGCGTTATCTCTTCACCAATTATCTCTTCTTGTGGCTTACATTCGGGTGAGTTTTCTATTTTTAGTTTAACATCTTTCATCTCTTGTATTTCCAACTATAAAAAATTTCAAAACCAAAAGAAAAAAAAATAGATTAATAAAAACTAGAAAAAACTTATAAAAAAAATTCTAGATTCCTTTACAAAAAAGGTTTGTACATTTTTTAAGGGAATGTATGTCTTCGTCATTCACAGACGTAAACGTAAACAATAATTTTGACGCCGCAATATTTGTTTTTTTGTAATGCGACAATTTTTTTTCTTCATTTCTTTTTAATTGTGTCTTAAAGTATTTATTTCATTTTTTTCTTGTATTTGCCTTATACAAACAACAATTATCGTAACATAAAGACAGAGTCATTCAACAAAGTTAATAAAAAAAAGTTTTTGTTCAATGAACATTCAATATGTTGAATACTCGAACAGAAAGGGTGTGTGGTGTTGGGTTTGTATTTTGTTCTAAATTTTATTAGTTTTGTTTTTGGCTTGCCTTCACCTAAATTTGATGTTATAGATTTTATGCAGGTGACTGAATATTTTTCAATGGATATTAATTCATTTAAATTATCTGTAAAAATCGAAACTGACGTATGGGTAGCGCAAAAACAAACCTATAAGTTAAATAAATAAATTACTCATACAGGTTTTAGCTTATGTCATTTTCTTTTTCAAATCAAAACGTTGGAAAAAATGTGTAAAATAAAAGACAATCAAACTGCAATAGACAAATAATAAATAAGGGGCTCAAATATCAAGCTCTGAGATCTCAAGACTTTGGTCTGGGTTAAGGATTTTGATATATTTTTCGGCAAAAAACTTTTATGAGGACAATGTTTTTAGTTGGGCAGCGATGTATATCAAACATAAATCTTTATCTGTAAAAGTACAAGTATTTAATCAATTATTAAATTTATTAATTTAATAAAAAAAAATTTTTTTTACTTAAAAACTTTTTTTAACTTATTTAAAAAACATAAAAATCAGACCGGTTTCAAATATAAATATCTATCGTCAGTGAAAAATTTATATTTATGACAATATTATTTAAAAAAGTCCGAGCGGCAGGTATATCCGCTAGAAATAGGTAGATTTCGGGATCAGACAGTTATGTGTGCAATTAGAATCGGATTTATCAGATTACTTTATAAAAAACACTAATTAAAAACAGAAGTATTAAACAAACTTTAAAAATAAACATTATTTTATACAGTTTTTGGGCTCTAAGCCTGTACCTGTACCCCGATATGGCCAATTGTCAAACATATTCAGGAAACTGTTTGCCGCAACATACCCAGAAAATATTTTTAGCGTAAGTGAAAAAATGCGACCGTGAAAGTGCCGCAAAAAGCCGTTGTACTTCACACAGTTTATTGCAGATAGCTAAAGAACCTTTTATTGCAGATATCTGGCTTTTTAAAAAATGATAGAAATATGTTCAAATAATTAAAAGTCCAGCGGCAGGTATATCCGCTAGAAAAAGGTAGATTTCTTGATCAGACAGATATGCATGCAAGTAGAATCAATGTATCAAATTAGTTGAAATCAAAAAACTAAATAGAAACGGAATTATCCAACAAATTTCACAAAAGACATTTAATACATTAACCGAAACTACTTTATGCAATTTCGGAACAGTTTTGTTTAATTTGGTTAAAATTAGTCATAACATATTAAATCCACCAAAGATCAAATAAACGTCCAACAAAGATCAAAAGAACTACGTGACAACTACAATTATACCATCACACATAATTTATAATCAAACATTATTAAACAATTTTAATTTAAAATCATCTTTGTGTTGTATTTTTTTGTTCTCATATAATCTTTATTCAAATACATAGTTTACTTAGTGAAAAAAAAATAAAAATACAAACAAAAGAGCATATGATAATTTTCCTTATGTATTAAATGGCTTGAGATTTGTCTGTAATAGATGCATTATATTGCTTATAAAAATGGAACCTTTTGGGTTAGAAAGCTGAAATTTTGTGAGGCTATAGCTTAAAAACTGTCTTAAAAGTTAAGATGAATTTAAATAACATAAACTCAAACATGATGAAATCATTGCCTTTTGCGTTTATTTTCATTTCAACCGACCTGGGGCCTCAACCTTTAGATCTGAACTATTTTTTTTTTAAATTTTGGAAAGATTTATATTGAAACTTTGTGTAAAAAAGTTTTCAAGTGTGAGCTTGGCCATTTCAGCTAGATCAAGAACAAAAAAGATTGGCAAATTTTTAAAACAGCTGATTTTTCAGGAACCTGGAACGTCAAAGTTGTCATTTGGATAAAAATGATAGAAATATGTTCAAATATTCAATATTTATAAATTTTATTAAAATATTATGATTCAAACGGAAGTTATAGCGCCCTAGATTATTCGACATTTTAGGCTCTAGCTGCTTAACTGGTACTCGGATATGGCCAGTTCACGAACTTGTCCAAAACATTATTTGCCGAAACACACACAAAAAATTATTTTGGTGTAGGTCGAAAAATGCGACCGTGAGAGTGCCGCCAAATTCCGTTATATCTCATATCGTTATATATATATATATATATATATATATATATATATATATATATATATATATATATATATATATATAAATTTTTTTTTCATTTTGATTTTCCGTCTCCGCTTATCATATATAGTCGTTTGGCACCAAAATTTTTCCGAAATTCCGAGATGAAGCACATACCAATAGGTAGATTTTTATATGAAATCTACCTAATATTTATAAATTTGTTTACATAATTTGCCCCAAACGGCCGTTATAACGCTTTGTTTTTGACAGTTTCAAGGCTCTAGACTCTTAACCTGTACCCGAATATGGCCAGTTGTCGAACTTATCCAAGAAATTGTTTGCCGCAATACGCTCAGAAAAAAATTTTGGTCTAGGTCGAAAAATGCGACCGTGAGAGTGCCGCTAAATTCCGTTATACCTCATATCGTTATATATATATATATATATATGTATAATTTTTTTTTTGTTTTTCCGTCTCCGCTTTACATATATAGTCGTTTGGCATATATGAAATCTACCTAATATATGAAATCTACGTAAAACAAAACAAAATTCCTATAATAACATATGTAATTGGTTCTATATGCAATTTGAATACAAAACAAAAATTCAAAATAAAAACAATACAAATAAATTGAAAAATTGCATACAAATGCAATCTTCGCAATTTTTCTTTTATATATACAATATCTAAATAACCATGAAGAACAAAAATTTGGTTAATTAGATTTGGGGGTGATCATTATGGTTTTATGTTATTAAATATGAATTTTTTTAAACGCTGTGTGATATTAACACATGTTTTATTAAAGTTTATACATATCTGTTATTTTTATAGGAATTTACATGCTTAATTTTACTGTTTAATTAACACTAACTAATTATTCGGTTGGTAAATTATATAATAGCTCCCTAAAATGTTTTTCATATATAGATCCTTTTGAACGCCTATCGCACAAAGGTCTATCAATTTGTTCGAATAGTATTTGCAAGTAAATGTCAACAAAACTAAAACAAAATTCAATATTAATTTTATATAAATTTTCATTGTTTTAATTTTCACATATATTAGGCTTTGTAAGATATGTAAAAGGTTTTTTGTTTAAGCTTATAAAATTAGAGCCTCTAGGGATAGAAAGCTGAAAATTTCTGAGATTATAGTTCAAAAGTTAATCTAAAAGAAAATATGAGTTTAAGCAAAAGAAACTCAAAAATGATGAAGACATGGACGTTTGCGTTTGTTTTTGTTTTAACCGACCCAGGGTCTCAACCTCTGAACTTAAACAATTTATTTTTTAAGTTTTGGATAGATTTATTTACGTATTTATGTTTTGGAAGGTTTTCATTTGTAAGCTTGGTTATTTTCATCTATATCGAGGACAACAAAGTTCAGTACATTTTTAAAACAGCTGATTTTTCAGGAACCTTTTGCGCTGAGGTTTTCATTTTGCAAAAAATGATAAAAAATAGTTTAAATATTTAATATTTATCAATTTTATTTAACCATTATGATTCAAACGGAAGTTATAACGTCTTAGATTATTCGACTTTTAAGGCTCTAGCCGCTTAAATGGTACCCCGATATGGCCAGTTCGCGAACTTGTCCAAGAGATTGTTTGCCGTAATATACACACATAATATTTTTGGTGTAGGTCGAAAAGTGCGACCGTGAGAGTGCCGGATAATTCTGTTATACCTCATATCGTTATATATATATATATATATATATATATATATATATATATATATATATATATATATATATATATATATATATATATATATATATATATATATAAATTTTTTTTTCATTTTGATTTTCCGTCTCCGCTTATCATATATAGTCGTTTGGCACCAAAATTTTTCCGAAATTCCGAGATGAAGCACGTTACAATAGGTAGATTTTTATATGAAATCTACCTAAAATTAGTTTGTTTCTAAGGATATGCATACTAAATCAAACATAAAAAATCAAAACAAAAATCAAAAGACTAAAATTATAAAATATGATAAGAACAAAAATAATAAAGAAAACTATTAATTTATAATTAAATTGTACAAAATATTAGAACTAAATGATAATTGTTCATTTAAAATTAAAAATGGTGACTTCTTAATAGCTTTATATATTTTATATTCCTCCATTGAATCCATGAGTGGACCTTTGTTACAAAAATGTAAAATTTTAAAATTATTTTCAAAATTTGTATATGAATGATTTTCATCGACTACATGTTGAGCAAAAAGTGATTTTATATTTTGAATGTTTTTTCTTTTAGGTACCTAAATGTTCTGAAAATCTGGTGATGAACTTTCTACCTGTTTGGCCAATATAAAATTTATCACAGAAATCACAATTTATTTGATAAATCCCAGAGCATTCTTCTAGTTTAGGTTTTTCTTTGAATTTTTCTTTGACTGTTTATTGTTTTGAAAAAAATTTTAAACTTTATTGTTATTATTGAAATTTTTAAATTGATTTCTGTTGATAGATCTATAATTATTTATTCTTTTTGAATTTCGACTTAACATTTTATCAATAATATTTGGGTTGTATTCGTTATTAATAGCAATAAATTTAATTGTGTTTACTTTATTCTGGAAATTTAAATGATTCATTGGAATCGTAAGCAATCTATTTACAAATGAATTATAAGCAGACATTTTTTGAGAATATGGATGGTGTGAGCTAGAGTTAATTGTAATATCAGTTGTAGTAGGTTTTCTATAAATTTTAAACTCAAACTTGTTAATATTCTTTAATATGGTCGAATCCAAACAATTTAGCATGTTGTCTTTTTCAATTTCAAGAGTAATTGTATCTTTTTGTTAATTTTATTCAAATAATTTTTGAAAATTTCAATTTGAGAAGTTCCATTAAATAATAAAAATATGTGATCAACATATCTTGAATATGAAATAATCAAATTTTGATATTTATTTGAATTAGAAAGAGTAAATTTATTTTCAAAATGGTTAAGGTATATATTACAAGTATTTTATCTCTGTTTAGAAATTTATTACAAAACAAACACGAAACATCAATTATATAAATTAACATAATTTAGTGAAAATATGATACAACTAACAAACTACTCAAACACTTCTACATTTAGCCATTCAAGAAAATATTACAAAATCAAAAATTGAAATTTCTTTCAAAATTACAAAAATATTGTAAAATTTAAATTAATCAAAATCAAAAATTTAAGCTTTTGTCAAAATTCGAAAAATATTCCAAAAATTATTACAAAATCAAAGCTTAAAACTTTTTTCAAAATTCTAAAAAAATTGCAAAAATTATAACAAAATCATAAATACAAACTTTTCAAAATTCCAAAAATTATGATAAAATCAAAAATTTAAACTTTTTCAAAATTCTAAAAATATTTCAAAAATTCTTACAAAATCAAAAATTGAAACATTTTTCAAAATTCCAAAAATCATAACAAATTCAAAAATTTCCATGTCCAATTTCATGTCATACAAATAATTAAATTTATTTTTTTCCAAAAAAAATGGGTAAAAAAAGTTTTTTCCAAAAAATTGGGTTTTCTAGAGATTTCGTAGGTTGTGACGGCAGACAGACATAAATTTTTTTGTATTTTTAGAATCAGTAGGTTATAAAACGTCGAGAAATGCCAAAAAATTGGGGGTAAGAATTTCACTTTTGACTCAAGAATATAAGTATTATAGGTCTATAAAACCCAATAATATAGGTCTATAAAACCCAAGTAATTTCAAAACGAATTACTTATTGCATTTATTGAACTTATTCAATGGTTTGCAGTCCAAATTCAATATTTTGCAAATCAAATTCAACATTTTGCAATTCAAATTCAATTTTTACATTTTAAATTCAAGATTTTGCAAATCAAATTCAATATTTTGCAATCAAATTCAACTTTTTGCAAATCAAATTCAATTATTTGCAAATCAAATTGAATAGCAAAAAATTGAATTTGATTTGCAAAAAGTTGAATTTGATTTGCAAAAAGTTGAATTTGATTAGAAAAAAGTTGATTTTGATTTGCAAAAGTTGAATTTGATTTGCAAAATGTTGAATTTGGACTGCAAAACCTGTATTCATTTTTAAATTTGTTCATCCACTCCTATTTTCTCTTCTTTTCTTCCTCTTTACGCTTCTATTCATTCAATTCACTTGATTCATTCAATTCATTCAATTCACTCAATTCTCCAATTCATTTAATTCATTCAAACCCAACAATTCATAATTCATTCACTTCATTCACTTCATTCTGTTCATTCAATTCATTCACTTCATTCTGTTCATTCAGTTCATTCAATTCATCCCATTCATTCAATTCATTCAATTCATCCCATTCATTCAATTCATTCAATTCATTCAATTCATTCGATTCATTCAATTCATTCAATACATTCATTTCATTCATTTCATTAAATATTCATTCAAGTCATTCAATTCGTTCAATTCGGCCAATTCATTCAATTCATTTAATATTCATTCAATTCATTCAATTCACTCAATTCATTCAGTTCATTCAATTCACTAAATTCATTCAATTCACTAAACTCATTCAATTCATTCAATTCATTCAATTCATTCAATTCATTCAATTCATTCAATTCATTCAATTCATTCAATTCATTCAATTCATTCAATTCATTCAATTCATTCAATTCATTCAATTCATTCAATTCATTCAATTCATTCAATTCATTCAATTCATTCAATTCATTCAATTCATACAATTCATTCAATTCATCCAATTCATTCAATTCATTCAATTCATTCGATTCATTCAATTCATTCAATTCATTCAATTCATTCAATTCATTCAATTTATTCAATTTATTCAATTTATTCAATTTATTCAATTTATTCAATTCATTGAATGCAATTCATTCAACTCATTCAATTCATTCAATTCATTCAATTCATATAATTCATTCGATTCCTTCAGTTCATACAATTCATTTAATTCATTCAATTCATTCAATTTATATAATTCAATTCATTCAATTTATATAATTCAATTAACTCATTTATTTACCAATTCATTGAATATTTTTTATTGATATTGCGAATTTGTTTTTATGTTTTTCTTAAATATATTAAACGAAACACGTAATAAATTAAAACCGACACATTTTTGTTACAATTTCAGTCTTTATCTTTTGGTCCCTTATGAATAATAAAAAAAAATCAAAACGAAATTTATTTAATGATAATAATAATAAACAAAAGAATGGAAGAACGAAATAGTAATTTTACATATTAAAAAAAATTTTTACGACGGTAATAAAAACAAACACAAAAACAAACGGGGTACCTTGAATAATTAGTTTTAGTAATTTTAAAAATTATTATATTTTACAAATATTTTTTGTTTGTCTTGCTTCATGTCGGTTTGCCGATATTTTAATTTGTCGTTTCATAATATTTAGAAAATGATGAAAAAATTAGTGTAATTATCCTCCTTCTTCTCTTTTAGTTGACATATTATCTTTGAATAATCTCAAATTTAGTACGCTAAACATGTCTCAAGTATTAACAAAAAAAATAACATACGATTTTAAAGATATTTTATTTGTATGAAAGTGTAAATTGAATTTCATCAAACCACTCCTCATATAGCTTTTTAATAACAGATAAGATTAAATTAAAAACTAGTAGTAATCAATAATTAAAACAAAAATATGAAATTTGTCAATTCAATAGTTTTATCATTATAATGGATATATATTTTAATTGTTATATTGATAAAATCATTACTTAAAAAAACTACCAGTTAGTAATTATATTAGTAATTAGATTAAAAAAACTGACAGTTTTTTCTAAATAACAAAAACCAATAGTAAAATTTATTTTCTTATCGTTTCTTTAAGTGTTTATTCACAAAATTTCACACCACACACTAACCCCCCCTAAAAAGAATGCTAATTCACAAAATTCATAATTTTCATAGTATCTGCCATCAGGTTGTTTAACAAAATAAAATTAACAAAACAGCAGCTTAATTAATTAATTTATTTATAAAATAAAAAGTCTGAAACTTGTATAATAAAAATCAGAATAAAAATTATTTAATCTTAAATATTAATTTTAACAGATATGGAATTGCATATTTAATGATAGTTTTAGTAATTTAAAACTTTTTGGTTATTATAAATTTTACGATTTTTTTGATTTCGAATGGTGAATGGTTGGTGTGATCGTAATGTGAACTTTTTTATTTTTATTTAATTAATCCACCATATTTAAATATAGTGTAAAAGTTAATTTAATGGATTTGATTAAACTGATTGGAAATTTGTTTTAAATGTATTGCATACAGAGAAATTTTAGAATTACTTTTACAATGAACACGAAGAATACAAAATTATGAACATAAATTTGTAAAAATTGCGTTTATTTTTTGTTTTCACGTTAGACATTTGTCAGCGATTGAAACAGTATAGCGGTACCGTCCCATTTGAATGATAATAAATTTGTTGGATTTGTATTAGTTACTTACTCGTTGCCGTTCTTTAAAATTTCTATTTAAGTTTTATGGCTGTTGTTGCAGTATATTTATTTACCAAGCTATATGTATAGAGCCAAGATGCAGAAATCTCATCTCAGTTTTTTAGAAAAAATCATTAAAAAGCTTGCAAAATAGTCAAAATGAGGTGTCACCGATCTCGGCCAATAATATACCAAAACATGAATATTGCTGAAGGATAAATTCAATTCAAAAACAGGCCAAATAATACCAACATGCTTTGTATATAATATATTAGGTTGCGTAAAATGGGTCAATCTGCATTTTTCTTCTAAGACCAATCTATTTTTGTTAACCTTCTCACAATAAGGCAAAAGGGTTAAAAATGGCCACAAAATATGTTGTGGCAAATAGACCCTAGCAGTTTGGTCCTTTTAATTTGCTGTGAGAAGGTAAACAAAAGTAGATTGGTCTTAGAAAAAAAATACAGATTGGTTCTTTTTACGCAACACCAAAATATTATTTTCAAAATATTACCAAAATATTTTTATGACGATTGATAGTCATTTTTACGAATAAATCCAGCTAGTTTCGATACTTGGATGTGAAGAGCTTCTTTTCAGTCTCAAACCTCTAATTTCATAATGTGTTTCCCTGTGGTTTTAGGTATCCAGCAACAGCAACATAGATAAAAATGGTAAAAAGGTACGTTTTTAGTTTTACGATAGAAGCACAGATTTTTCTTCACGAATACATCGTACATGCTCTAAAACGGGTCTTGGAAAAAATTATTATGTTACCTTTGGGTTAGGATGGTGTAGTCTCTATCGTTACTGTTATCATAACCAATAACTATGCGTTTAAAAGAGTCGTCTATCGTATTGGTAGCTTGCCAAGGACAGTAAGGACATTTCAGTAGGTCAGTAAGGACATTTAATTTCAATAACCATCTACCATGTTTCTGGAGTTTGTTTTTTACATGAGTCAAAATAACAGAATCATTTTTTTATATTCAGTACGCTGTTCCTTGAAGGATACTAACGACAATTCATTAACATTCTAATGACTAAGTTATCAATACACATTTCCGTCTTAAGAACAGCATTTTTATATACTCGTCGGATATTGATATCTTTATAGGCTCGTTACACAGTATAATACAAACTAAATAGTCAAAAGGCTCTCGCCCCTTTCATTTGATTTGGTTTTTCCGCAGTCTCGGAAATTTACTATCACAATTTTTATGTTTATTAATGAATGGTGGCGATTGGTTTTAGAAAACGAGGGTAACCTTTTTTAACCGGGGTTTTAAATATCGGGGCATTAAAAATTAATTATTAAAAAGCTAATTTTTGCAGGATTGTTTAACAAACAAAAATTAGTGAAATTGAAAGGTCACATTTTCCGACCAATTTTTGACCGCGTTTTTCCAGTCCGACGACTGGAAGTCGGAATGCCGACAGGGCGTTGTTTATTGTTTACCACATGTCGGACAACAATGGAACATAATAAAATTTTTTATAGTTAAAAACTGGAATTATCCGACAAATACATATGTATATCCGGGCACCGACAAGAAAATGAAAAAAATATTTTAGTAACGATTATTTTTGTTTCTTTCTTAGCTACAAATAAAGATGCAAATATTCATGATGAACAAATTAAATGTACATTTTTGAAGCTCTATTAAGATAGTGGACTAAAAATGTAGGGTACAACCAGGACCTAGACAGGCATTTGTAGCCAATTTGTTACGCCATTAAAAAATTTGTAGCCCCTGCCAATTTGAGAAATTTAAGAGCCCGCTATCTTAAATTTAAGCTAGCGGTTTTCAAAATATCTTACGTTCTATTGATCCAATTTTAATTGTGAATACATCAAAATTTGTACCTGATTAGTAATCAATTTGTTACGTCATCCAAAAATTTATAGCCGCCTATAATTTTGAGCCACAGTAGATTTTGAGCCATAATAGATAATAATCCTCCTAATTTTTTGTTTATTTTTCTACTTCGTCTATTGAGCGCGAAAGATATATTTTTTTCAACAGTTTATAAGTCGAAAACACCTTGGCTCGGCGTTTGGTTTATCGTAAATATTTTGGAGCAGCGGTTACTAAGCTCTGGTCCTCGGAATGATAAGCTTATTATAAGCTCATAAGCTCATAATTGGCAAAAATTAAGCTGCTGAAAATTATTCCGAGGATCGGAGGTTAATAGCCGCTGCCCAAAAATATTTATGAACATAGAAAAGTACAAAAAGAAAACCAATATGAGGAATACAAAATAAACCAAACGCCGAGCCGAAGTGTTTTCGGCTTGTAACCTGTTGAAAAAAATACATCTTTCGCGTTCAATAGATGAAGTAGCAAAATAAATAAAAAAATATTGCGACGCTGATGCATAGGCTGACTTCACCACAGCTCTGGAAACAGTGTTCTTGATATATAATGAGCTAATATCCATCAAATACTTTAATTAAAAGCTAGCCAATGTTATAGACTTCGTAGTTCTAATTATAAAAGTATTAAAGAAAGCAGTAGTATCCCAACAAACATAAATTCTGTTGTACGAGAAAAAGTAAAAAAAAATGTTTACCGGAAGGGACAAACCGGAAGTTAGGATACAGAAATATTGAAAACTGTACTAAAACCTTATATTCTAAGTTTCAATAAGATCATAGTCCGGATTAGAAGTTATTCAAGATTTAAACTTAGAGGTGATCGGGAGACCCTCGCCATTTTGTCCAAATTTGATATGAATCCAGATCTTCCATTTTCAAGTGAACCTTTATCATTTGCCAAAGTTTCATCAAGATCCTATCCAGAAAGTTCAACCTCCCGCACACCCACCCACGCACACACAGACGTACACCAACATTTTTATTGGCTATGGATGGTCCAAAACAAAAACAAAAAAACAAAATTTGGGGTATGTAAGATTTTTTTTTTCACGAAAGATTGCATTACTTCACACAATTTAAAATTGTGGTGAAGTAATTAGGAGGATTATTATCTATCAATGTGGTTCAATATTGGAAGCGGCTACAAACATTTTGATGACGTAACAAATTGGTTCCACATTGGCTACAAATTTTGATGCATTAAGAATTAAAATTGGAAGAATAGAACGTGAGATATTTTGAAAACCGCTAGCTTAAATTTAAGATAACGGTTTCTTGAATTTCTCAAAATTGTATGCGGGGCTACAAATTTTTTGATGACGTAAAAAATTGGTTCCAAATCGGCTACAAATTTTGATGTATTCAGAAATAAAGTAAGATGAATAGAACGTGAGATATTTTGATAACCGCTAGCTTAGATATAAGATAACGATTTTTTGAAATTTTCAAAACGGAGGTTGCTACAAATTTTTTGATGACGTCACAAATTAGTTCCACATTGGCTACAAATTTTGATGTATTCAGAAATAAATAGATCGTGAGATATTTTGAAAAACGCTAGCTTAAATTTAAAATAACGGTTTTTTGAATTTTTCAAAATTGGCAGCGGTAACAAATTTTTTGATGGCGTAACATATTATTTCATAATTGGCTACAAATTTTGATGTATTGAGAATTAAAATTGGATGAATAGAACGTGAGATATTGAGAAAACCGCTTGCTTAAATTGTAGATAACGGTTTCTTGAATTTCTCAAAATTTTCAAAGGTTACAAATTTTTTAATGGCGTAACAAATTGGCTACAAATTCGCTACAAATGCCTGACTAGGTTCTGGTTGTTGCCTACATTTTTAGTCCGCTATCTTAATAGAGCTCATTTTTGACCTAATATGTTTTAAAGAAACAACGGTTGCAGATGACATTGTATAAAGAAAATGAGAAAATTTTCATTGTAAATAGAAAAATTATAAAAATTAAGGAGTACCTAAAATTGATGTTAAAACAGGTTAAAACAGGAAGGTTGAGAAGGATTAAAAAGATGTGCGAATTTTAACAAGGGAACAATATTGTCATTTTTTCGCTTTACCAGATTCAATACAAATATAAATAATACATTTACTCGCCACGAGAAGTGATAACTAACATTTTTTTTTTTGTTTCACTCGCTAATATAATTCAATTTTCTGTATTGTTAGCTTTAATGCACCACCTCCTAATATTTCGCCATAAATTTTTCATTTCATTTCTAGCAATATAATTCTTCCTTCGATAATTTTGCTATGTTTATCCAGTTTGATTATTATAATGAATCATTAAATTATTATGAAATTATTTAACAGTTTTACAATATTAATTAATTTTTTTTATAAATTTATAATATTAATTACAAATGTCTAAAACTAATGACTAATTGTTAATATATCGTGGATGATAAGATATAGATGCAATTTTTTTCGGACGAGGGCTACCCTCGTCTTCTAAAACCAATTTCCATCCCCATTAATAAAAAATAAAATTGTGGTAATAAATTTACAAGACCCCTGGAAATCGCGTTTTCCAATCCAAAAAGCGGTCGAATCGAGAAAAATAGCAGATAAAAAGATACAACCGCCTCACGAAGCATAAAATATTGGGCAATCAATCATCAAATGAAAGAGACAAGGGCGCAAACGCATCGACAAAACTATATATGTAGATCGAACAACATTGAAATTCGAAACGATTAAATACAAATCTGAAAATGCATGGCTTTGACTCTATAAACCGCTTCAAAAAATATAAACAAAAAATTATCTCTGACAAATAGTGATTGAACAACAAACCACAAGTTTACTTCCACATTTCGGAAATTTGATAAGCTACATAACTTCTTTTCTAAAGCTAATATATAAATGTTATTTAAATACCAAGTTATAGTAAATTACTACTATTTATCTCAAACTAACAACCATATTATCTCCAATCATGTCGTTTTTATCTTTTATACAAAAAAGTTATAAAACACGATAAAACTAATCATTTGCTATTGACCCTCGTCTATATACCGTTATTCAAATAACACAATTAGCAAAGTAATTTTATAACTTTTAATGTTTTATTTGACAACAAATTGTCATTAAGTAAACTAATTTGTCATTAGTATCGTTATTATTTGAATATGGATGAGTATTATAAGTAAAGCTGATTTTAATATTGATCACACCTTCCAACGTCATATATGTTATACAATTTATTTATATTTTCATAAAAAATTATTACATATTTCCGGATTAAAACTAAAACATATAATGCGGTTTAATTCAGAAAAATAAACTTAGCTAAAAATAGTACCTATACAACAATGATAATGAACCTCTGCGATTCCATGAATAAAAAGTAATTAAAGATTTTTTATCAATTTTGCCATTTTCTCGACAATATCACAATAACAACAAAAGATTTATAAATTATTATCAGTGATAAGATTAAGATTAAATTTTGTGACGATGTCGATCGTTTCTATTTCTATTGAAACGTCATTATTTTATTTTTTTGGTACAAGTTACAACTCTGGTGAAAAAAATGGCATTTCTGAAAAATAAAATATTTGACATAACCACTTTAGATAAACTGTTATTTAGGGAAAGATTTCTGCTTATCCGACGAGATTCGAAAACAAAAGGTTCGTTGAAAATGTTTTATGTTTTTGTTCCGTCGGTAAATTGAATAACGTAAATACTTCCTGTTTGTATTTCACTTAATAAACTTCTCCAAAATTAAGTATTATAGGAAATGCGATACCAATTCTTGAAAAAACACGACATCTTAGCCATAATATAAACGTAACTACAAAAAACAAACAAGTGACCAAAAAAAAAATAACTAGAATGTCGTGTGCGCATTTCATGTAAATAGAGTTCCGTCGTGTTATTTAATAAACAAATTTTGGTAATTTTTTTAGTTTTTAGTATAATTTTCTTAAAATATTTCGTTTCGTTTTCTTAACAAATAAATTATTTAAAAAACAAAATTGACAGGAAATTTAATGTTTGCACGGAAATAAGGTTGTTGTCGATCGTTAGATGTTTTTTTTTATTGCTTTTAACTAAAAATTAGGTTTAAATTGTTGTATTACAAAATTGTTAGCGATGAATAATTTTTAAATGGATAAAATATAGATGGAATGTGTGCACTGTGCAGTAGAAAAAAAAATTTTTCTCCACGTTAAAATGCAAAAACCTGTTTTGCACGATCAGGCGATTTTGCGTGTTTTCTGATTCGTAAATAAACATAGTAAGTTTCGTTTGCTAATCACAGGTCGGTAAGTAATTACTTACCGATCATGGAGGAGGTAAGTAATTACTTACCGGTAAAGCCGGGCATTCACAATCACATACAACAGAAACAGAAACTGAAACTGAAAACTATTCAAAATTCAAAACTCTATTATCAAAATTTAAAATAATAATTAATATTATGTCATATGTGACCGTTTCTCGTCATGTGACAGTTTCTGGAACAGAAACAATTAAATTTTAATTGTTTCTGTTTAAGACAAAACAGACGAATTTTCAGTTTCTGTTTAAGTTTCTAAATTCGGTTTCTGTTTTAGTTGCTGTCAAATTTGTATGAAATTCAGTTTAAAAATTAAATTTTAATTGTTTCTGTTTAAGACAAAACAGACGAATTTTCAGTTTCTGTTTCAGTTTCTAAATTCGGTTTCTGTTTTAGTTGCTGTCAAATTTGTATGAAATTCAGTTTCGGTTTCTGTTGTATGTGAATGCATGGCTTAAGGGAGTGAATAAAAACGATCTTTATTTAAATAATTAAGAAGATTAATTTACTAGATCCATCTTTAAATAATATTTTTTTTTAAATATGGCAATTAAAAGATTTGAAAGCAATTTATTTTGAAAAAATATTCGGAAAGTTAGTTTTGCAACGAAAAACCTATAGAATTATGATGAAACGCAGAGCTTACTATTTTGAAATGAAATTTTAAGAAATTTCCTTTAAAACTTTAAAACTTAAAAATGAATTTTATTGTTCAAATAATTTTAATTGAATTTTTATTGATCGTGCAAAAAATATAATAAACATCATTAAGAGTATCGCCGATTTCGGCTACATTAGAGATCTCGACTTCGTCTCGATCTCAAAACATATATCCTCAATCGGAAAAGCACTCTTACTGCCTTTAATACTTAAATAGTTATTGAAAAACTAATGCTCAGTGCCCACGAACTGAAAACTTTTACAAAAAAATTGTGTGGGACCTAATAAGGTGAGTTTCCACCAAATTGTGTAAAAATGAAATCGTTTTTTTCTATTTTTCACGGCAAATTTTAGGTTATTTGAAAAAATGCTTTACGCAAAAGTTGTAGACCTTTTTATTACCTACAACTTTTACTTTTAACTTTTTCGATTGAAGGTCTAGTATCGCTGGAAATCGTGAAAAACAATTTTCTATACCCTAAAAGTACATCCTACTTCACCCTCGAACTCGAATCAACTTTAATTTATTTTTCCCATCATTTGCGCAATATTTTCTTCCGTATCCAACAGTTTTCATGCTGTTACTTATTTTTTCCTTGCCAATAATTTACACTGGTCTACCAATGAAATTATATCCAATGAAGTTTAGATCAGGATAAATAAGGCTGAGGCCTGATACAAATAAATAGGGCAAACTCTAGTAAGATATTTCGTATCAAGCCCTGAGCAGATTGCCCTTCATATAACGAGCCGATTGGTCTATGTCATATTTTGTCAGTGATAGGATTTATTGTCCATCAACACCTTTGAACGTATGTTGTTGTGGAAACTTTGTCTTAAAAGGTTTTTATGTGTTGTTGTGACACATATTGTAATTCCTACTACACAATTTTATTAAAAAAAAAGAAGGCAGTATTAAGGACTGCTAAGGACTAAGAAGTGAAAACTTAAATCCGTGAAATAGCTGTGTTTTTTTGTATCTCCCAATTATAGTAGCATTGCAAGTTAAAATTTCAGAATCTTTAAATTAAAATCATTAAAATTATTCTGGGTTTCACATCTATCAGCATTGCAAGCAACTATTACATACATTTTTATATTTAAAATAATCAAAACATATATAAAAAATTGCGTCTATCAACGTCTTAGAAAGCATGTTGTTGTGGGACCTTGTTCTTAAAAGTTTTTTATGTGTTGTTGTGACACACCTTGTAATTTCTACTACCCAACACATTTTATTTAAAAAAAATAGCGTATCATCAAAGAATATTCCATTGCTTAGAGTAAGGGATGATGGTATCGTTGATTGAAAATACTTTATCCGCCAGCACCCCTAAGATATTACTTTGGCTAATGAGATTGCACTGCTATTGCCAGTGGTATACGATATCTCAAGAAAACTCATATGCCATTAGCAGGGACTAAAGTACGCGTGGTTGTCACACCCATAGATCAACAATTTTAGATTTTACAAATCTTCCGGCGGAAAGCTAAGTAAATTCATTGGTATGAATGCGCATTGTTGCCGTTTGCAATTCACTATCGGCTAAGTGCACCATTTTGAATTAGTTTATTTATCATGATTGCCATCCATGTTTAATCATACATAAGTTATGCTTCTTTGCATAAAATTTATACGATTATAAAAATACATCATGATGTTATGTGTTAAAGTCCAATACATATAATTTTGATATACAAATGTAATTGTTTTAGGTTATACTAAAGATCTTACGTTATCTCGAAAGATCTTACGTTATTTTTAATTTCGTAAAAATTATGTTCCAATCAGTACACTTGGATTATGTTCTATTTTTTCATTACAAATATTAACCGAGATTGATTGTGATTGGTTGATTTTTATTCACAAAATAATATTTTCTGTTATACAAAACAGAACATCCCAAATACGATAAACAAACAAAAATCACAAAAAAATTCAGTACAACTTCTACACCACCAATTTCTACGATGCTATTTTTTTGTACTGGGTGTGGGCAAAATAACAATTCTGTTTCCAAAAGAATACGATCGAAATCATAATTCTGTGCTGGTGCAACCCAAAAGAACACAAATTTCGATAATTCGGTTCAGTACAGTCGAAAAGAATACTCTATATGTGTACACAACAACTTCCCAAATTTTCATGATGATTAATACTTTCAATTTTATATATATTCAATATTTATTTAGCATGATGACTCGAATGCAAATTGCAAAAGACAGTAGCAATATAACTTTAAAAAACTGCATTATAGATCAATTTTTTTAAAGTCGTAAAAAGAAATGTTTATTATTTTTAGAAATTCATGAATAAAAAAACTAATTTTAATGGTATTTAATAAAAATTAAAAAAAAAACAATAAAACAATGTACCACACCAGGAATTGAACTCACGACCTATAGAAACGTTCAGAAATGATAGATGTATTTCATATTTAAAAATATTTTGCCCATTAAAAGTGTATATTAAAAATGGTAACGCGTATATATAAATTTTACTCCATAGAAAATTGCACAACGCGGCTAAAGAAGTTTTCACTTCAAAAATTATTAATCGATTACATTTGATGATAAAGTAACCTTAAGATCCTTCACAATGAGTAAAATGGAACTTTTTGATTGTCAGTCTTGGAATCAAAGATGATGGTTAATTCTGGTGTTTGATTTGGATGCAATGCTTCAAAATATACATTGATATTGACTCCAGATCAAGCTGATTTTTTTCATTTTGATCTGTTCATTGTTCAAAAAAAATGTAAAGAAATTGTCAATGATTTTCGGAAAAATTGAAGAACTGTCCACGAATTTTATTTTCGGATTTTACCGTACATCCAAAAAGGAATAGTTGAACGCAGTGCAAATTCGGCAGATTAAAAGGATCGAAAAACATTGCGTATTTTAAAATTGATTTTTAATATCTTATATCGTGTGGGTTTTATCCCAAGCAGGGTTTGCCAGACACTGACATACGGTCAAGCACTGGCCCATTAATGGCTAACAGTATTTGGCTATTGTTATTGGACCAGCAGTAGAACCATTCATCGGCCGTTCTATGGTTAACAGAAAAAAGCCAGTATATAATTACCTTTGAACGGCCAAGCATTGGCCCATGGAAGGTAAACAGTACTTGGCAATTATTATTGGGCCATTACTGGAACCATGAATCGGCCGATATATATGAATATGTATACGGAAATGGAATATGTATTGTATATGTTTTAAATATTTTTTCATTTCCATTTTATTTGAATTATTTTGTAAATATTAAATAATGCATTTAAATTTACATATAAAAATATTATGTTAGATTTTTTTTAATGGCCGAGTATTTGCAGTCCCGGTTGCTAGTACTCGGCTAATGTTTCACTACTGGTCGCAAGTAATAGATTATTACTGAACCAGTTGTAAGGGAAGTTTTGAATTTTTTTCCGTCATTTTTATTTTATTTTAAATTATTTTGTATTTAATTTATTTAAATTTACGTATGATAATATTTTATATTTTTTTAATGGCGCCCAGTCATGGTTGCCAGTATTTGGCCATTACTATAATACTGGTCGTCATTATTGGTCCGTTACTAGGCCAACTGTACAACCTTGTATGACCCATTGCTGTTATTTTTTCTCTGGCCATTTATTGTCCGAAGTTATAATGCAGTAAAATTATGTGAATGGCCCAGTCGTGGTTGCCAGTACTCACCCATTGCTGCAATACTGGTTGCCAGTAAAGGACCATTACTGGACCAGTTGTACAACCGTGTATAGGATGTGCGTAAATGGCTTAGAAAAAGATTAACCGTTTATCCCTTTTAAAATACTTTTTTAAATAAAAAAAATGAACGGCCCGCATCCTCATAAATTATATGAATAACGTTCACTCGAGAAGTGAATGTCATTAAGACTTTCATAGTAAATAGAAAAATGTTATTATAGAGTGGTTATCGCATTATTCTGACCGATTAGATCGAAATTTTGTTTCATTCACAGACCAAAAAATCAGATTAACCAAAAACTAAAGCAACTAAGTTAATAAGTTGCAGAAAAGACACATTTCTTTAGTCTTTACTTCAATTCTAAAATCATGGTCTATCTAGCAGTAAAATAGTTTGAAAAAGTTTACATATAAAGGGTGTCTTAGTAAGAGTGCACTTTTTAAATTTCGAATCATTTTTTTTTCGTGCAAGTGGCAACTCTGAAATTTGGCAGCTGTCAACTATGTTTATTCCGATTATTAAAAATGGAGCGCTTTTCGAAAGAACAACACGTTATAATTGTGAAAACTCATTACAAAAATGGGGAAAGTATTTTCATCTAAATGGCTACGTGAATACACAAAATTGTCGAATTCAGGGCTCAGAAAACGCTCATGCAATCCATGAAAAACAAATGCGCCCACAACGAGCAACTGTCTAAGGCGGATTTTGGTCAGGCGGCGTGAGTGGACCTTACTTTTTTGAAGATGAGGCCGAAATTACAGTGACTGTGAACGGCATTCGTTACAGGAATATAATAACGGAGTTCTTGTGGTCTCAACTAGACGGCATGGATCTGGACAACATGTGGTTGGTTTCAACAGGACGGTGCCACCGAGCATGAAACTATCGACTTATTGCAGCAACGATTTTTAGAACACATTATCTCACAAAATTCTGATGTCACCTTTTTTCTCTGGAGTTTTTGTGAAATCTTGGGTTTATGCGAATAAACCAGAAACAATTTCTGAGCTCAAATCAGAGATCGAAAGCGTCATCGGTGAGATACAGCCACATCTCTGTGTAAAAGTCATGGGAAATTTCATGAAAAGAGTAATGGCCTGTCATCAGAGCCGTGGGGGCCATTTGCTGGATATTTTATTCCATGCTTAATCGGAACATGCCTTCTTTACAATCCAATAAAAATATTACAACTCTCTCATAAAATACGTGCTTTTATTTTAAAATGGAAAAGTGCACTCTTACTGAGACACCCTTTATAATTTAGTTATCGCTTCTATGGTAATATTGAAAAGGTTGGTATATGTTTTAAATTTTTTTTCCATTTCTATTTTATTTTAATTATTTTGTAAATAATTTATTTAAATTTACATATGAAAATATTATTTTATATTTTGTTTAATGGCTGAGTACTGACAGTCATGGTTACCAGTACTAAGCCATTACTACAATACTGGTCATAATTATTGGTCCGTTACTAGGCCAACTGTACTACCTTATATAGGCCATTAATATTGTTTTTCCTCTGGCCATGAATGGCAGCCATTTATTGTCCGAAGTTATCATCCAGTAAAATTATGTTAATGGCCCAGTTGTCGTTGCCAGTACTCGCCCATTGCTGCATTACTGGTTGCCAGTAATGGATCACCCCTAAACCAGTTGTAGAACCTTGTATGGGTAGCGGCTATGAAAGCAGTCTTTTAAGGCTGATCTGCAAACTCAAAACCAACTCAAAGAAATGCGAATTCTAAGCGTATAGGAATACGAACATATGTTTATTTAAAACATCAATTATTTACGATTACGAACTTTTAGTGTGGTTGCCCCACTAGTTATTAATATACTTTTAGGGGAAATTGAACAATCCAAGAGCAAGCTATTTTTACAATCTTTATTAATTTATGTTTTTTAAATAATTAATTATATGAGTGAACTGAACACGCCAAAAAATTCTTGTCCGCCGCAAGCAGATTTCAAGCATTTTTGTTTATCATGGACATGAGGACATCTAAAAGTACGTTGAGCTCGATAACTGACTTGTGTGTACTTTTTTACTATTGCTGCATACATTTTACTACCAAACTTTTTGAATAAACAAAAGCGGAACAAATTTTTACCAGAAGCATTTGACAAATAAAAGAAATTACTATTTAATTTAAATAAAGCCAAAGGGCATTTTTCTGAGTGAATCAAGAGCTTCACTCACTGCCGAGGTTAATTTTAATCTTTGAATTTATTTATAGTGAAAATGTGTTTAGGGTATTTAAAATTTGACTATAACGGTTAAGACTATGTAATAATTGAATGTAATAATAAAGAGTCTAAAGATGCAAAAAGTTCTCTAAAACCTACTCAAAACCAATTCTTTCATTCAATAAAACCTTATCGTTTCCAAAATCGAATGGTCACAATTTTAAAAACAATCCAATTATCCTTCTTTTCTCACATCTCTTGTGGAAAAGCATAAAAAATAATGAAGTGATAACTTATTTTTAAGATAAAATCTTATTTTTCTTTATCTTATCTTGAATCGCATATTATCTGTGTTTAAGACAAATTAAAAGAGGAAAAATTCAAATCATTATTTATAAAGAGAAACCGATGAGAAATTATGTTTGAATGATATTTTTACGCGTGCCTATTTTACAGTGGATAAATAAAATGATTTGTATTGGTTTCTATAGGTTCATAAGTTATGGATCACTAATAGATCTAGGCATAAACTAAACATATCAAAAACATATTGATTATCCACTCATAAACGTTTAAAAACCTCGTTTAATTATTTTAAAACATTTCCTTTTTATTGTTTATACAACTAGAAGTATTATCCTACCTGTGTCATCTATAGCATCAATACGTAAGATAATCCTTATTATAGAAACAAAATTAAAAAATTAGCTCGCATTCCAACAAAATATTTTCCAAGTGAATCATACAACGAAATTGAAATAGAGGCGCCAGGTTAAGGCTTTACGAAAAAATCCTTTTATTATGTCTTTTTTATTCTCTTCAGGTTATTTACATTTGATTTCTATTTTTTAAGATGTAACTTCTATTTATATTTTTTTTTTATTTTTGTTTTTGTTCTCTCTGATATTTTTCTTTATTTTTAATTTTACCTTTAAAGCACTTAACGTGTGATTTATAGCACTACTTAAGTCCCAAGCTCTTCATATAAAATGGTTAAGGAGGAAAAATAAAACTAACAAAAAAATAAAAAATAAACCGAAATGAATCGCCATCAATTTTGCATGGTTCATTTAATTTTTATTTTTTTTTTTTTTGCAATTAAGATTTAACTTTTAGGAATAAAAAATTTATTAGTTTTTTATTTATGAATGAACAAAAAAAAAAAATAAATACAAATAAAAGGAGAGTAACATAAATTTCTAATTGATTTGATTAATATTTAGGATTGCAGAAAGAGAAACAAAAAAGACGATTTTTAGCATTAGATAAATTTGTCAGAATGATTAAAATTTGCCATTAATTATTTATTGCTTCATGGTTTAATGATTTTTATTGATGAAACCATAATATTTAAAGATAACACCAAGACTTTATTTTATTGTAATAGGCTGTAATTAATGTGTTGGAATTATAATATATGCCATATGAGCAAACCTGAACAATGAGACTGACAGCAGCTATTAGATGCTATTAGCCGTTGATTGACAACTAAAATCACTCTGTCTTAGAACACTATTAAGAATTTCAGCTTTTCTAACAGCTTTGACGGTAAGCGAAATGCTTCCATCGTTCATTTGATGTTCCACCAACAAACACATAACTCGTGATTTCAATCAAACCTTTAAGCTTAGAATTTAAACATTCATAAACTTGTTAATGTTTAATCTATAACAAAAACTTCTTACGTCAAATAATACCTGTTATACCTTTATAAAAAAAACCAACAAAATAATTACAGAAACAAAATTTTCTTATCAAATAATTACAAAAAACGATATTGTAACACGAATATATGACATGAGCAGGTCTGAAATTATTAGCACACAAAACAAATAATTAATTTAATTTTAAGATTCTTATCAAATAGTAAAGATTTTCAGATATTTTTATTATTTTTTTTTAAATTAAATTGTTATTCTCTAAGATTGATTGATTTGATGTTATTGAAAATTTTGTTAAAATTCACTGTAGTATAAGTAAGACTTTAAAATTTTGAATAGATTCAACGATTTACATGCAATGGCATGTCTTGGTCCTCGAACAAACTCTCACAACTTAACAAGACAAAAGTAAACTCAAGAAAAATAATTTGAAAACACAAAGAGATTTACTTCCAACAATTAATGAACCACTTCTAGGATCCCTATAGTATACATATATACCCTCAGCAATCGTTTTAAATTTTGCAGGTTTAACTGTTTTAAATTCAATAAACATTTACTTAAATATTTTTTCATTTTTGATTCAATCACTTTGTTTGTTTTTCTTATCAGTAAAAGAAATTTATATCAAATATGACAAAAGTATACCTTAAACCCTGATAATTCTTGTTGAATAAAAATATAACAAATTATTATTTATTTCATTTTTATGATTTTTAGTATTATTGATTATATCGTTATTTTTTTTGGAAATTCTTTTATCACTTTGTTGATTGGTGAAATTTTTTCGTATAATAAAATTTTATAACAATAAGTTAAAATAGTAAAATATTTTTAATTGATATACATTTTAGCACGTTAATGTTTGAAAGATTGTTATGGTGGATCTAGATGAAACGCACTTACTTAGTAAGTCAACAGTACAATCACTAGAATAGTGATGGACCGACGAACACTCGAAACCTACGAGAGCAATTTACAAAACTTGTGTTTTTTTATAAATATTTGCTGGCTTAATGAGGAATAAAACGCTGTTGGATTTACTCTTTGAATTGTAATGTAAGAGTATCGCCTATAGAATCATTTTTCACATAAAAGTAATTATTTGGATGACGACGGATATGTGTTGGATGATGAATACAATTGAAAAGATTTATAATTACTTAAATTTTTTTCCATTCCTGCTACCCTTTCAACTGCTCCAACTAATTATAAACTTTTGATCCAAAATGAAAAGGTTAATAGAACAGAAGTCCTATAAATACAAAAGAAACTTCCCGAGCAGAAATTTCTTAGGGCCCAAATAGAGCTCTGATCAGGTTTGCTCTAGTTTGATAGGGCCCTGATCATGAGTGTAAAGCTTTTGCGCAATCAGGCCCTGATTTGGGTTAGGATAATTGGGTGATTAAATTTGACATATAAAATTAAATAGGACCAACCCTAGTAAAGTATAATCAGGCCCAGAACAGGCCCACACCAGATGGGTCAATCAGGATCAAGAAGGGGCTAGCCCTTCTTGACCCTGATTATGCCCCAACTGTATTCAGGCTTTCCAAAACTAATTTCTGCTCGGGGTCCTTTTCTTTCTATTTTGTAGTGATCCACTACCGCACCTTCCCAACACGGATATTTAGAATTATCCTCCATTTTGAATTTATTTTACTTCATACAAAAACACATATTTGCTTAAGTTTTATATTGAAATTAATATACAAAAAAATGTAAATAATAACATCACCAATAAAATTTAGTTTTTTTCTGGTTTATATACATTTGGATCATTGAAAAGTAAATTTTATAAATTAAATAACGTAACAAAATATAATGGTTTGTTTACGAATGATATACGATTTGTATATACGTGATTTAATTTAAGTAATTTTGGGTATAAATTTTAAGTTATGCAATCACAAAAAGTTCTTAAATTTTATATAGCATCATATGGCTAACTTAAACAGCTTTGAAATTTACTCACATTTAATTTAACATTTAAATTAAATGTGAGTAAGTTCCATTTAGCTCAACATCAATAATAGGTATTATAAATTAAACACTAGTTTAACAAACAGATAAATACACCAATAACGGAAACAAATACAATATTGTCATACGCTTGACGTAAAGCTTTTCTTAGTTCAAAAAAATATTTTCCACTATGTACTAAGCAAACATTCTAACAAAAAAACCCTAATAAGTCTATAAGGTCTATAACCACCCAAGAAATAGTCACTTGTAATACAATGTTTGTCAATTCAAAGTGGGAAATCTGATTATGGTTTATTTATTGACTAGGAATCGCCCAGTGGCTGGAAGTTCGAAATAGAAATTCGATTATTAACGTTGCACTAAAACACTTCGACTAAAACGATACAAGCAGCGTTGGTTGGTCTCAGTTGGTCTTAATTGGGGATGAGCAAAACAGTTGAGAAAGTCCACAACAAAGCGCTACATTTCCTACATTTCTAAATTTGAGAAAATTTGATTATATCACTACACTCTAAGAAAAAATCATTACTATATTAGTAGAAAAAAACAGTCTAGATACCTTAAAAACAGGAAAAAAAATGGAAAAAATTAGTAACATGATGCAAACTATTGCATAAATAAAAAAATATTGCGCAAATGATGGAAAACATAAATTAAAGGTGATCCGAGTTACGGGGGCGAAATGGGGTGAGCTTTTAGAGGTAGAAAATGGTTTTTCATGATTTTCAGCAAAAGTAGACCTTTTGTCGATTAAAGTTTAAAGCAAAATTTGTAGCTAATAAAAAGGTCTATTCATGCCATTCATGGAGTATTATTTGTGTTATTTTATGAAATGGAATCGCCAAACTAAAAACAAAAAAAATTCTATCAATTTCTTAACCTAATTATTTTGAATTAAGAAAAACTTTACCTTTTAATATTTTTGATTTCGGTAACTCAAACGTAGTACTACTCAAACGTAGTACGCAAAAACACCGAACTAAATAGAGTAGATTCATTCAAATTCAAACCTCAACAGATGTTATGTAACCAAAATCCTGAAATATGGTTCAGACTTTTAGAGTTACAGTTTGCGAACTCTAATATTAAATCTGAAAAAACCAAATTTTCACACGCACCAGGATCCATCGACTATCGTTTACAGAATCAATTATCTGATTTGCTTCTTTGCGATTTAGGTCCTCAACCTTATACTACTTTTAAATCTGAAGTCATTCAAATATTGGGTGAGAGTGAGAAAACCAAATTGAACAATGTTCTTCATCGACTCACTCTTGGAGACAAAAGTCCATCGCAGCTTCTTACTGAAATGCGATTAAATGCTGGTGGCAACATCAACGAGAAGTTCTTGAAACAAATATGAATGTCAAGACTTCCTCAATCCATTCAATTGGTGTTGACATCCTTTGAAAATGATGTGAGTTTACAGTTGTTAGCTGAACGCCAGCTCGTTAGAAACTTACTAGAAACCATGTCTCGTTTTTTACAAGTTTCTTTAGTCGATGTTCAATCAACATCTTCTTTATCAAATGGTCAAATTCATCAAAGTCTTTTATACATTAATCAATTGTTGGACAATGGATTCGCGAACTTTGAAACGCAAATAACACAAAAAATAAATGCTATTTCATTATCTGGTGAAAATAGGTCGCGTTCTAAATCACGTTTAAGTCGAAGTGCATCTAGATCCAAATCTAGAAATAGAAGTGAATCTTCTAGTGATCAATGTTTTTATCATAGTTGTTTCGGTGATAAAGCATTAAAATGCACTTCTGGTTGTAAGTTGTTCAAACAATTTATAGCCAATATGTCAGATTTAAAAAACGCGTAAATGATCATCAGTGTGCAGCCAGGGGCACTGATGATCGGTCTAGTAATCGTTTGCAAGTTTTTGAGCATTATTCAAAAAGAAAATTTTTAATTGATACAGGCGCTGATGTGTCAGTTATTCCTTTAGATATTGTTAAAATTAAGCCAGAATCATCAGTTTTCAAATTATTTGCGGCAAACGGCACTCCCATTTCTGCCTATGGCACAAAAATTCTTAATTTAAACATAGGTCTTCGTAGAAATTTTACATGGGAATTTATATTTGCCGATGTTTCGATCCCTAGTATTGGATCAGATTTTTTAAAAAACACAAGTCTGCTTGTTGATATACAAAGACAGACGCTAATAGATCTTCGATTAACCTCTCTTTTTTCAATGGCTAGTCTTTCCGATAGTGATGAACCACCACTTTTCTTACTTGATAAAACAGCTTTATCAACTAATATTTTAAAAATTCTTGCTAAGTTTCCAGAGGTTACTAATCGGAACCGTGTGCCTGATATTACGAAACATAACGTAACCCATAGGTTGGAAACAATAGGTGTACCAATATCGTAAGATTAGGCGTTTGGCTCCTGGCAAATTACTTACAGCCAAAGCTGAATTTGAAAAGATGGTACAACTAGGAATATGTAGACCCAGTAATAGCGCTTGGTCCAGTCCATTACATCTGGTCAAGAAAAAAAACTGTGAATGGCACCCTTGTGGTGATTATCGCGCATTAAACAGAATTGCTGTTCCCGATCCAATTCCTCACCTTCAAGATTTTTCGCATCTGTTGGGGGGATGCACAGTTTTTTCATCAATTGACCTAGTTCAGGCATACCATCAAATTTCAATTTATCCGGAGATCATTCCTAAGACTGCAATATCTACTACTTTTGGTCTTTTTGAGTTTTGCAAAATGACCTGCGGTCTTAGGAATGCTGCTCAATCATTTCAAAGATTGATGCATTGCGTTTTATCCGGATTCAATTTCTGCTTTGTTTATCTAGATGATGTTTTAATTGCATCAAAATCTCTAAAGGAGCATTTGAAACATTTACAAATGATTTTTCAGAGATTTTCTGAAAATAGCCTAATCATTAATTCAGATATATGCATATTTGCAAATCGTCGACATTTGTGTCGGCAATGTCGTAGCCGACGCGTTATCTCGCATAGATCAAATACTCATTCCAGAGGAAATTGATTATGCTGCAAGCATAATCAATTATGCTTGCAATTAAGTTCAGACCAATGATGAGGAAATTAAAAATATTCTTCAAAGTAATACAAATTTGAAGTTCTCAACTTTTCCAGTCGCCTTCAATGAAAGTAGACTTATCTATTGTGACTCATCGACAGCTATACTTAGGCCATATATTCCTTTGCAATTTCGCCAAAGTGTTTTTGATGCTTTTCATTGTCTTTTGCATCCTGGTGTTAAAGCATCCACCAAATTATTAACTAAACACGTTATTTGGCCTTCTATTAATAAAGATGTCAAAATAATGGCGCAAAATTGTATAGCGTGTCAAAAGTCCAAGGTGTCTAGACATCCTAAGTCACCTTTTGGTACATTTAAAACTCCTTCACAGCGATTCTCACAAATTCACCTTGATATCATGGTCCTCTTCGTACGTACAACGTATACGTACAACGTACAGTAATGCAGCGTTTTGGTGTGGATCTCCACAGTTGTTATATGAAAAGGACAGAAAATTGAAAATTAGGCTGTTTGGTTAGTTGTGACGTATAGCTTTATCTTCACCAAGAATAAATAATCATAATATTATGTGGGCTTATTTTGGATTTTTGAGATTTATTAAACTCAAGTAAGTAAAGAAGTAATTGGAATATTTTCAATTCAAAGGTATGGTTTGAAGTTTCTCAGAAAAAAACTGCAATTCACATTTTACGTGTTTCGGATCGGATATGGGGCTATTATTTTGAAAACGTACATTTTTAATTTTTTGATTTTTAAAAAATCTGAAATTTTGATATACATATTGTTGGTATTGACGAAAGAAAAAAACAAATTCTGGTTTTATTTTTTGAGCACTCTGAATCGAAGTTATGCGCGGTTGAATTTTTGAGGCTTTTTCACGTAATTTTGGTAATGGTGTCAATGTTTTGTTAATAGATCCCATAAATTTCATGCGATTTACGTAAATTTTTGCAACTAAAGAGAAAAATAGTTGAATAATCGAAATGTGTAAGTTGAAAATTAATAATTTTTCTCTTTTCCGCTAGGCGGTACGTTAAACATTGGTTCACTTCAAAGCTCATATCTCAAAAAACGTCATTTCTTTCACAAATTTTAAAGTAAACCACGTATGAAATTTTCATATGTGTCTTCAGAAGATATCGAACTACAGGAGCAATTTCTCTTACGGTTTTCGGACATTAAAACAATTAGTGAATCTCAAGGAGTTTAGTATTTTTTACGGGATAACACTACACGCGATAAAATAATTGCAAAATTGTGTCCCTTTTCCGATAATCAAAAATATTTCAATTTAGAGACAAAAAAAATATATAAATTAATTTTTTAATGTATTTGTTTGTAGTATTATTATTGTTTCATTAAATTATCATTTTCATAGAAACAAAAATTTATTAGTAATCGACTCATGCTTATGTTAGTGTTAAAATGTTGAAAGTAAATCACAATCTTCGATCGTTGGAATATCCAATCCTTATTCTCAATAAAAACCTGTTTTTCAATGAGTGATGCACAAAACATGTATCAAATTTAGTACAGATGTTAAAATATAAAATTTTCAATAAATTAGATTCACATTTAGTAAAGCATAATTAATTTGATGTAAAAACACATGTGAATTTTTCATATACTAAACTTTAAAAAATCGTAGAAAAAATCCATATGGAATCTCTCCCTTTTTATTTTTTGATTTCATAGCTGCATGTGTTTACTTTAAAATTTGTGAAAACAAAAAATGACGTTTTTGAATTTTGAGATATGAGCTTTGAAGTAAACCAATGTTCAACGCGCCGCCTAGCGGGAAAGAGAAAAATTATTAATTTCCAACTTACACATTTCGATCAATTATCTATTTTTTCTCTTTAGTTGCAAAAATTTACGTAAATCGCATGAAATTTATGGGATCTATTAACAAAACATTGACACCATTGCCAAAACTACGTGAAAAAGCCTCAAAAATTCAACCACGCACCTTCTTTCGTCAATACCAACAATATATCAAAATTTCGGATTTTTTAAAAATAGTCGATTTTTTTCGATATACATTTTCAAAATAATAGGCCATGTATAGATTAAAGTTTATTGTTAAAACTAATTTGAATCTTATCATTTGATTATCAAAGGGAAGATAACTGACTGTATCACATCAGCTGCTTACGAATACTAACCTTTTACATTTATCTCTGTGCTGTAATTTTGATAAATATATTTTATCAATTAGGTATATATTACATAATATTATCTATTATAAGATTAAAATTTATATATCTTAATAGAGATATAGTAATAGTGTAATTATTTCGTTTTAAAACTAATGACGACGATATTGCATTGAAATGCAAGTTCATTTCGTTAGCTAAATATTTTGATTTTTGAATTGCTCGTATATATACATTACACACCTTAATCTTGATTTTTTCCATTTTATCTATATTAATATTTGATAGCTTATCACTTTAAAGATAGACATACCTTCTATAATTGATATTTGAAAGTAGTGTCAAAATAAGTAGAACTATACCACCATTCAAATTAAACCGCGTAAACGTTATCTAGAGGCTTTATCTTCGAAAGATTCCATAATTCAACAATCCAGTAGACTGCGTCTAGTTGTCAATTTTTATCTTTATTTTTAACCGGTATTTGTTTGTAAATGAAATCAGTTTTTACAGATTTTTTTATATAATATCATTATAACTAGATAGTATACTAATAGATTAATGATTAAATTTCGGATTGCAGTACGTGATTTAACTGCCTGTACCGCTTTCTGAACATATTGAATGAATCAAAATAGCAAAGTTTTTCAATGAGTCCGTAGACAATTATTGTGCCATAAATAATTTAGCTTGTAAAATGTACAAGTATAAGTGAACACTACCGATTTGTTCATCTAAATATCATCCGATTCATGCATCTGAATATTCATCACAATTCTTACTTCCATAACGCTAAAATGTTTTACCTTGTCTTCGAAGTGAAGTTTTTCCAAGGTTCCCCTTCTCGAAGGTGGTCAAATTCAGGTCCAATTCATCCCAGCATCTAAATCCCAACAGAATATCAAACAAGATAATCAAAAACGAAATGACGGAAATAAAGAGAGTGAAAGCCCTAAATGAATATGTCAGTGTTTGACAAAACTTTTAAAAGTGCCATTTAATTTTTAAATTCTGGTACTAAATCATCTATTCTTCGAACTAATTCTTTTGAAAACTCCTAAAGAAATACTTTAAATTCTGTTTTCAAAAGTTAATATGAAAGAATTTTATTTGAAACCCAAAAGTATCAAAACCACCATCTCCATTTTTTATTATCTTATATATTCCCAACTTTACACATTCATACATTTTAATCAACTCAACATTTATTATATAGATGCTGTTTTCCAGTTTCATAGAACTTTCATTATAAATCACAGGCCCCAGCACTCCTATTCCACGTCCATTTGAATTTTAACTCGTTAAAATTTTCACTCAAAATGGTGGCCTTACACGTTTTCTTAAAAAGGGGTTGAGGTGAATCACCAATTTCTGAATAAAGACAGTGGATATGAATTTAATTTATCGCCCCCAATACCACTCTCACATATTCGTACTCGACTTTCACCAACTGACGAAAACCATCTACAGATCCATTACCATACACTCCTAAGTCCTATTCCAGACGCATTTTTGTGCGAAATAAAAGCCATTTGGGTTTGCTCATTTTTTGATCACATTCCATTTTTTCTTACACTCATCGGCGAGAAACTTCATGTGCCAACCAATCCAAATACCCAAATATTTAACTACATTCATATAATACAAAATTGTAATTAAATCTTATTTTCCACCAATTATGAAATTTCAATTTGTGGAAAATAAAAGATTTAATTACAGTTTGTATTATTAAAATTATTGGTATTACCCGTATTACGGATTGTGCTCAACAATAAATTATTATAATTTTACATTCATATGTTTATATGTTCTATGCTTCTCAATTCTATAATGTCTGAATCTGACACTCTCTGTGGTCCCGTGTTATCTCTTACATTCATTTCGATCATGTAATGATCGCCACCTTCCAAGTGATCTCAGTAGCCTGGTCAATCGATACCAAAGAGATATCGCGATTGCACTGGCTCTTCCAATTCCACCCACTCTCGCTAACCTGGTTGGTTTTGCATCATTCAGAATAAGCATTTCGCTATTCTTAATAAGGTCACTCAACCAGATCCCTCTCACAAAATTCCTCATACATCTCCACATTCGTACATGCCGCCATTCATATCTCCACCTATATTAGAAGATCACTTTTTCCTCTCGCCCATTCAAACAATTTGCTTAGATCTTTCAAGGCACATTCTCTCGCATCAGCATTCTCACACAGCTGGGTGTCACATGTAGTAGATTTCTGTTCAAATTTTCCATCACTTCTTGATTTACAGACAGAAATGTATAAATCTAGTCATTCGAAACGTCTTGTTTGCACTCTCCGATGTTTCACTAACAAAACTCTTTCAATTTCGAAGAATGATTTTTTATCTAACAAAGTTAATTAAGTTAAGTTAAGTTCAACAATTTAACAAAGTTAATTTAACAAAGTTAATAATTGTTCTTATTTCCCTTAGAACCCCTTATCATCAAAACTTTCTTTTAAATACTACGCGGCCTGGCAGAAACGCCAACCAAGCGGGAATGATGTCTCCTAGGTAGTCATAGGTCAGACATGGCTCACAAAGAAGAAGAACAAAAACGAAATCATATATACATATACCTCGCTAAATCATATACATATATACATCGCTAAATAATTATTCTAAATTAATTGAAAAAAAAATTAACTAAAGTCAAAAATTCAAAAAAAAAACAAAATAAGTTTAATAATAAATTTTATGTTAAAGTATACAACGTGACTGCATACTCATTGAATAACAAGAATTTTAAACAAATTGTGTGTATTCGTTGCATATTATTTAAATCAAAATAAAATTATCGTATTTTTAATTAATGACAAAACATATGATCTATATTATGCAAAAACATGATTTGTTACGTTTACTTAAATTAAGATAAATTGAAATAGTATGAGTTTATTTATAGGTTAAACTGGCCAGACGTCCCACACTGCGTGGAACTGTCCCACATTTCATTGCGTTGTCTCACGGAGAAATCTGTCCCACGAAGCGTCCCACGAAACAAATATTTCCACCACATTTGCCCGTATTATCGAAATAATCAAAAAACCTTATATCTACGTAAAGTTTGCGCAATATCTTAGTCAAAGCAATGGCTTCACAATTTTTTCTTACAGTTTGTATAATGTTATGTATATGTTGATTTGTTATGCTATTAACTATAATTTTCTTAGAAATACTAAACTCAGTCTTTTTCACTTGTTTTATTTTGCAAATATCTTTTGATCTCTAAGAGATCTTCCTCGGCGAAAAGGTTTCTTTGTTAGGAACTTTTATAGAAACATCTCCCCGGAGTATGTACGAGAGATCGGAAGTCGATTAGGAAAAATAAAATACAAAATATTTTACATAAAAAGACTCAGTTTTCCTTATATAAAAATTTAAATTTTCAAACCAGAGTTTACAATTTTATTTTATTCGAGCCCTCATTTCAATCCTTAAAATAATATTTAAAAATTAAAATGTTTATAATTTGAATATCATAAGAGTAAAATTTTGTTTTTTCGATTTTACTCCTTTGGAGTAGATTACATTTTCCATTCTTTTATTCGATTTGCAAAAGAACAAAATTAGGACCTTTTTGTCATCTTTTAGATTCATTTTTCGAAGCATTCGAAGCATTTTACGTTGGAAAGCATCAAATTTGAAGCAAAAGTAAAAGAAAGAAAATATTTATTTCAATTTAGTAGCAAGAATGATATTTTATTTTTTTCACTCCTGTATTTGGGAGTGTTATATTTTTTTAAGCTATGCGCTCTAAAAGAACAAAGTAAAGGAGTGAGATAAATAGCGTTTCAAACTCTGTTTAAAACACACTTTAGCTAGGTAGCTCAAAAGTAAAAATATGGAGTGGCTGAAATCTCAAGCTCTGAGATATCAAGACTTCGGTCTGGGTTAAGGATTTTGATATAGTTTTCGGCAACAAAACTTTTATGAGGACATGGTTTTTAGTTTTGGGCAGCGATGAATATCAAACATTACTCTTTGTTAAAGTACAAGTATTCAGAGATAGACACTGTTTAAAAATTTATTACAAAACTAACACGAAACATCAATACGTTGCCGGATAATTGTAATCAAAATTCCAAAAATATTGTTAAATTAAATAAAATCAAACTTTTTCAAAATTCCAAAAATATTCTAAAAATTAGAATGAAATCAAATATTTAATCTTTTTCTAAATTCTGATGATATGCCAAAAATTCTTAAAAATTCGAACTTTTCCAAAATTCTAAAAATATTGCAAAAATTATTACAAAATCAAAAATTAAAACTTTTTTCAAAATTCCAAAAATTATAATAATATCAAAAATTAAAAATTTTTCAAAATTCTAAAAATATTTCAAAAATTCTTACAAAATCAAAAATTAAAACTTTTGCCGAAATTCTAAAAATATTGCAAAAATTATTACAAAATCAAAAATACAAACTTTTTCAAAATTCCAAAAATATTTCAAAAACTACAACAAATTCAAAAATTTCCATGTCCAATTTCATTTTAAATTACATTTACGTCATAAAAACAGCTACATTTTTTTTCCCAAAATATTGGCTAAAAAATTAAATGAAATCATTTTTTGACACACTTGACATTAATTTTTGACAAACTTATAATGCCATAATTCTCTATAATAATAATAAAATATCATGTCATACGAACTATTAATTTTATTTTCTTCTAAAAAAATTGGGTAAAAAATAAATGAAAACCTTTCTTTTGACACACTTGACAACATTTTTTGACAAACTTATAATGCCATAATTCTCAATAATAATAATAAAATTTCATTTCAAACAAACAATTTATTTTTTTTCCAAAAAATTGGGTAAAAAACTAAATAAAAATCTTTTGACACACTTGACAACATTTTGTTGACAAACTTATAAAGCCATAATTCTCAATAATAATAATAAAATTTCATTTTAAACAAACAATTTTATTTCCAAAAAATTGGGAAAAAAAAATAAAAATCTTTCTTTTGACACACTTGACAACACTTTTTTGACAAACTTATAATGCCATAATTCTCAATAATAATAATAAAACTTCATTTCAAACAAACAATTAATTTTATATTTTTTTTCCAAAAAATTAAGTAAAAAAATAAATAAAAATCTTTCTTTTGACACACTTGACAACTTTTTTTTGACAAACTTATAATGCAATAATCTAGTTTTTGATCTCACATACCAATCCCGACCATCAAGATTTCTCCAAATTCAATGTTCCTACTCGTAATCACTTAAAATGAACGTTTTTTAAGCCAAAAATATGCAAATTTCCTTGTTTTGACACACATAATGATTTTTTTGACACACTTCCGGTACAGTTATCGAACACAGCGTCCTTTCGGACCTGTCCCTTGAGTATACCTATTTTTAGAAAAAAAAATTTTTGAAATCCATCCAGTGGTTTTCCCTGCAGCGTAGGTAATGACGGCCGGCCGGACGGCCGGCCGACAGACAGACATACATTTTTTTTTTTTTGCTTTTTTAGAATCAGGAGGTCCTAAAACGTCGAGAAATGTCAAAAAAAGTGGGGGTAAGAATTTCACTTTGAGCTCATGAATGTAATACTTAGGTCTTTCAGACCGAAGTAATTATTATAATTTTCTAATTTATAATTTTTTTCTCAATAAAAAACAAACAAAGCAAACAGCATAAAAACTTGATAAATTGTATAGATTTGTATGAGATATAACGAGAGGCATACAAAAAAAGATATTAATTATTTAGTAAAATTAAAATAAATTGTTTTGCAGTCTTTACTTGTGTAACAAAAATTTTGTTCTGCTATAAAAGGTAAATTTATACTAATTTTAAAATTATATTTAAAAAGTTCTCGTGCAAATCATGACGTATAGAAAACGTTTATTCAAATTCTCATACGATATTGAATTGGACTATCCTTTTATTAAAAAATCAAAATAAAACGACGCAAAAGTTTATTGTACTACCAGTAGGATTGAAATTGCAAATAAACTGTGGACGTTATGATATTAAAAGACATATAGATACAGATAAACATAAAAAGCGTTGCTATAAGCCGCCAGCTCCAGTAGCTTAAACAAGTTTTTAAACCATTTGAAATGGGAAAAACCGAAAGAAATATTGCTCTTGCAGAAGCCGTTTTCTCCTTCCAGAGCAATTCCACGTCACTGCAACATCGATGATCCTGACCCCCTCTGATTTCGATAAAATTTCATATACAGATAGCCAATAAAAAAATAAAAATACCATTTCTTTCAAAAAATTAAATTTCGCTCTAGGGATGACACAGGGTGGCGGCAAAGTGTTAGGGGTTTGCGATACATGAGTATCTTTGAATATCGATTGCTAACGATTGACTAAACCGATTTAAGTTATTTATAGCTCATTGGAAAGGTAATTAATAGGACTTATAAAAAAAATTACTTAAAATTTTCTAATAATTTTTTAAAAGTGTGGTAAACTTAAAAAAAAACTTCAAAGATGGCGCTGTTGAGGGTACCCTCACTTGTACCACATTTTTTTTCCAGAAAAAAAATGTTTAATTAGTTCGTAATCTAAAACGAAAGTTTCTCAAGTACATGATTTCTCGTTTTAAAACTAAAATTCTTACAAAATTTTAATTTCCGTTTTTCCAATTTTTTGTTTTTTAAAAAATGCATTTTATATAAGAATTCTGAATTCTTGTTTTATTGCAATTTAGTTATTTTGAGGATACAAGTTAAGTATTTGAGGGTGTGGATACTGTTTACATAATTGACTTTTTCTCCCATTTCTACCTGTTCGAAATTAATTATAAATGTATGTACCTGAAATATATTAAAACTAATGCTGAGAAGTAAATAGTGAGAAAAATTATGTGAAATAAAATGCATGTTGTATGGAATTCATATAATAATTAACTTTTTATTTTTATTCTAAGTTGTGTAATAAAAACAATATACATTTATTAATAATATAAAATAAGATAAAAGAAATTAAAAATACAAAATAAATTTACATTGCATATTAACGGCTTATCTCAAAAATCCTAGTTTTAGCTGAATTAGAATATATTTTTGTAAGCAATGTTTTTTCATCTTTGGGGATAAACGCATGAAATGATTGTGTACGTTTTATAGTTACAGCCTCTCTGTATTTTGCTTCTAGCCATGACTTCAATTCTATATAATAATTTTTACTGGTATATGGTGAAATGAAATTTGTTAGTTGTGGTAAATTACATGATGAAAGTCAATGTGTGGAATGTGTTGAAAATCTTAAAGAACGGGCTGATAAATTTCATGTATTTCATGTACTTGGAAAACACAAAATCAAACTTGAAAGTGGGAGAGTGCTTAGTACTTGGCGATTTTTCAAAAAATTGCTCTTTTTTCATGCAAGATTCTGTGCAGAGTTATCACTGTAATAATTCGCAAGCTACGATACAACCGTTTTTAATGTATTATAATTCACCTACTAGTCAAGGTATCGATCACTTAAGTTTTGTCATTATCTCTGATATAACTGAACATGATAGTGTGGCAGTGTATCTATTCATATCACAAATGATTGATTTTATAAAAGATAAAATAAAACACCCAGAAAAAAAGTCTATATGACTGATGGTGCTGGATCTCAGCATAAAAATAAATATAGTTTTATAAATCTATGTTACCACAAACCAGATTTTAATAAAGACGCAGAGTGGCACTTCTACGCTACCAGTCATGGTAAAGGACCGTGTGATGGAATAGGGGGTACATTGAAACGAGGTGCTCAACGATAAATTTTATCTAACAAGAATATTATTCGAACCCCTATGGATCATTATGAATGGGCAACAAAATCAACAATGAATTTTGCATATACCAGTAAAAATTATTATACAAAAATGAAGTCACGGCTAGAAGCAAAATACAGAGAGGCTGTAACTATAAAACGTACACAATCATTTCGTGCGTTCATACCCAAAGATGAAAAACATTGCTTACAAAAATATATTCTATTCAGCTAAAACTAGAATATTTCAGACAAGCCGGTAATATGCAATGTAAATTAATATGCAATGTAAATTTATTTTTAAATTCTTTTATATTATTTTATATTATTAATAAATGTATATTGTTTTTATTACACAACTTAGAATAAAAATACAAAGTTAATTATTATATGAATTCTATACTACACGCATTTTATTTCACATAATTTTTCTCACTATTTACTTTTCAGCATCAGTTTTAATATATTTCAGGTACATTCATTTATAATTAATTACGGACAGGTAGAAATGGAAGAAAAAGTCAATTATGTAAAAAGCATCCACACCCTCAAATACTTAGCTTGTATCCTCAAAATAATTAAATTTCTATAAAACAAGAATTCAGGCGGTTTTAGTTAAATAAAATGCATTTTTTAAAAAACAAAAAACAAATTAAAATTTTGTAAGAATTTTAGTTTTAAAACGAGAAATCATGTACTTAGGAAACTTTTGTTTAAGATTACAAACGAATTAAACATTTTTTTTCTGGAAAAAAAATGTGGTAAAAGTGAGGGTACCCCCAACACCGCCATCTTTGAAATTTTTTTTAAGTTTACCAGACTTTTAAAAAATTATTAGAAAATTTTAAGTAATTTTTTTTATAAGTCCTATTAGTTACCTTTTTAATGAGCTATAAATGAGTTGCTGTCTGAAGTTGTTTTCGTATTTGATTTTCTTCTACTTTATTTGCTTATTTTGCTTTGTTGTAATATGAAATTGTAAAATTAATAATATTTCCATATATTATAAAATTGTATATTTTTTTGGAAATAAATAAAAAAAAAAAAAAAAAAAATCGGTTTAGTCAATCGTTAGCAATCGATATTCAAAGATACTCATGTTTCGCAAACCCCTAACACTTTGCCGCCACCCTGTGTCATCCCTAGAGCGAAATTTAATTTTTTGAAAAAAATTGTATTTTTATTTTTTTATTGGCTATCTGTATATGAAATTTTATTGAAATCAGAGGAGGTCAGGTCACATGCTAGAACAAATGCTGTTGCGATGACGTGGAATTGCTCTCCATACGATTTACCACAATCAAAGCTTCCGATCGATAAAGTATTTTTGCATTTTGTCCCACATTATAGCGATTTGGCTCTGGTCAGTTTATTATAGGTACTGACTGCAGTTTGTCATTTATAAAATTTTGTTGACGTCTTTTGTTTTGTTTAATAGTTTTTAAAGAATTTTTAAAAGAATTACTCCTTAGGCTGATTTTGTTATTTTCAACAAATAACAATTTTCTTTGTTTCTTTTCCAATTTGATTCTGTGTTTCCATATTATTTTCCTAACAAATTCTACTAGATATCCGTTGTGTGTCGCTGTGTTTTCTATTTTATTTCTATTTTCTATTTTATTGATCTTTCTTTTCTATCTATCCATATATCCCTATCCTATAGGGATGTTAAACTGCCTATGGGTTATAGTGATAGGCGGCGTATCTACCGAAAATAAAAATTAATTTTGTTTACGCTCACCTCTAGATCTGCCAGTATCACTATCACTTCATCGACAAAAGATGACCAAATAATCTCCCGCATGGAAGTGTGACGTTTGAGACTAAATTTTTCCATTGAATGGAAAGTAGTTATTTTTCATGCATATTGTAACTGCTTCTGTATAAGTGTTGAGTTTACTGGTCACTATTTTATTGGAACTCAGCCAAGTTTTGATTAAGTCTTTATCAACTGGAACACTTGGAGAAAAAGGGCACTGACTCGGCATTAGGGGAGACTAACACTTCATTTGGTCGCACATTTATTAATTTGTAAATCTTTTTGAACGTTTTGTTGCTATTGAAAAAAAAGCTATTTTGAAATTATTTCTGTAGGTTAGTTGCTGTTTGATACTATTGGTTCATAGTACATATTTCAAAAGTTCTTCTATGAATTATGTTTTTCATTGATAAGACTGCTTTGTTTTTAAAACGAACTTTACAGTTTATTTGCTATGAAAAATAATTTATTTGCCGAATTTTGTAGACAAGCATTATTATTAAAACAGAAGTCGAAATCTTTTTCTACTCTGATTGCCAATCTGACTTTCATTAGGGTTAACTGACGTTTTTAACTTTTCGAATTAACTTAACTATCTCCCATAGACTTTTCTAATTACCTACACTTTACTAAAATATGCGATCAACTTTTACCTTGTATTCTAATATGTCTGTATTTATGTTTAACCCATATTATTTAACTTTAACCTTAAATTTTCTCCGGCGGCAAAGATTTCTCAAATTTACATTCCTTTCAATTTTCACTTTCTTTCTAATAAACATTTTAATATCTAATGATAATTTTAGTTTTACTATAACTATCAAATGCAATTTACTATATCGAACGTCATTAATCTAAGAACACATGCAATTACAATTTTAATAGGTATGTTTAATAAAAAATTTAATCTTTAATAGATAATTTTATATGTAGATAAAATTCTTTATCAAAATTACGGCATAGTGAGATAAATTTAAATGTTGTTTTAGTGAGCCTCAATGAATTGCCACATATCTTTTGCTAAATCGTATTTTTTCTTTTGATCGTTTTACCATAGTCCATAATTAAACACTAAAACATCTGTATTAAATTTGTAATTATAGAAAATGATTCCGTTCTGTATAATTTATTCATATATAAAATAATTACTATCATTATTCTAATCTTAATAATTTTTTATCTTTTCGATATAGTAATACATATCGCAAACAAAATAATTTCTAGATAAATGTCAAATACAAAATCAAAATATTTATTTTCTTATATTCGCGCCAAAGAAAAAAAAAATTATTCAATTCGTACAAACCTTTTGATGAGGTCCAACAATCGAAGCCAATGATAATGGTGAGTTTTCTTGATTTGCTACAATTGGCATTTTTATTTAAAATTTTTAAAATTTTCTATTTAACAATAACTAGATTTCACTTAATTTCACTTCTACCACATATCACTTTTACTTGAAAAATAAAATCACTCGAATATAATTCACACTTTTATTTGATTCTTTTTTTTTTGGTTTCAATTTATTTTTCACTTTAACTTTTTTTGTGTAATGAAAATTAGTGTATAATCCATCCTCCAACAAAATATCAAATGAAAAAATATGAAAATAATAATAAAAAAAATTTAATAATTTTTTTTTATTGCACGACGAACTTTTTTTTTATATATATTACTAAAAAAGCTAAGTACAGCCTTTACTGCCGTTCGTAGAGAGATCGAAAAATAATAAAAAATATAAAAAAAAATTCTTATCTTATCAGAATATCATCCATTCACGAATAAAAATCCGATTAGAATGAAATAGAAATAAAGACTTAAATGAACCTCACAAGAGGTGTAAATCGTTATAATTTTATTTTGTCATTTTATCGCATATAACGACTCATATTCTTTTTTTATAATTTTTTTTTTCAATATTTGGTTTGTCAAAATAAATAAAGTTATCCATATGAATTATAAATAAATAAATAAATAAATACGAGAACGACAATCTTTTAGGTTTGTCAACGATGATTTAAATTTTTAAACCGTTCTATATAGTTAGGTCGCGACTCGCGAGACTTATCAAAGAAGACCAAAACAAAATTCTTTGCTTTTGTTTTATTTGAAGTTTAGTTTTTATTGTTTCCTGTTATAGCACGTGGATGTAATAAAAGATAAGGTAACACAAAAGAACATTTGAAAATAATGATTAATAGTTAAAATTATTGCACAATTGGTTTAACTTTTAATTACATGAGATGAAAGTTCAAGTATGGATATTTTCCTGATATTTACCGAAATGACACCTAAACTTTAAAACGAATGAAATACAAAGAGAAATTTTATTTTAGATTTTATACGCACAACAAAAAATTTCTTAAACCACCCAAAAGTACTAGTGTTGGTGACACTAATTTGCAAATAATTCTGACGTCAGTTCAGATATTGCAAATCCTCTTGCTAATTTGTGCGATTCAGGTTGGGTATACACCTCAAGTGTACCACTATTATTTACGTGACAGATACATCCGAATCCGTCAACCGTATGCCACTAAATCTATCACTTTTGATACCGTCACATTGTCTATTTTAATAGTTTAAGCCCAGATATAGAGTTGGAATTTCTTCGAGCAAGCAATAGCGAGCCATCATCAAGGAATATTCCATAACTAAGATTGAACGTGCTACACCCAAAAAAATAATTGTGGTAAAATCGACAAAATTGCAGGTAAATCCGAATAAAATGACATTGTTTTGGCTCCAACGTTTTATTTGGTTAAATCGACTGCACAAAAATTTGTCTGTCAAAAATATTAAACTTAATTATTCGGGATTAAACTTAATGTTATTTAGACAGTCAGTGCTGTTGTTATAAGCATCCAGAATTTCAAGCATATTACTGTCAAATCAAATCGAAACTACGCACATTAAAATAAAAACGAGATAATGTTAAATCAAAAGCTCTAACGTCGATTCGATATACAACTCAGTTAATTTTTAATGTTATCCTAATAGTATTACTTTTATTACAATTGTAAACTAACATCAATCCCCCCACTCTGCAAATTCTGATATCAGCTCTGTCAAATTAAAAATTTGTGTTTTTTACGAAGTTTTGTTTTAATGATTAAATGCATTTAAATTACATAAAAAAACCAATTGCACACTTTGTGTAACCATTTGAAGTGACAATTTATTTATTTTTTTTTGTGCTGTATATGTTCCATATAGGAACGTATGCTGTCAACAAGTGACCCCTCTCACCTGTATTAATTTCAATAATTCACTCAATTTTATGGTCGAGTTTCACTTGAAGACTTAATTTAATCTATTCGTTTTACATGAGTGATCAGCCCATAGTTTTTCTAATTTATCAACTATATTAGTTGACTATCGATTAATTGGAAAAGCGTGTTGATGACTGTTAATGTTTTGCTTAAAAACATTTTGACCTAGATAGAAGTCGAACTCGGGGCTTCCGAGTTAGAAGTCTAGCGTGCTACCACTAGCCCACCAACACAGTTTTACAATTAGGACTGTAGCTGTTGGAAGAGAAATTCTTTTATTTTTTTTTCAAATAAAACATATTGTTAGTTTTTCTTGTATAATACAGTGTTTATTATGTATAATATTAATGTACAATAATAATAAAAATAATACATAAAATAAAACGGATTCGAATGTTGGTACTGATGAGGAATGAGGATAGTTCGAATCCCCAGTCCGAAACTTCTCTGAGTAAAATCCAAAATATACTTTGGAATTGAAAAATTCAAAGAAATTCCTAAATTGCTTGAGTTTATAAGTGCTCGAAAAAAATCTCTAATATAATTCAAAATTGTTCAATATTCAATTCTAGTGAATTAAAAATTCTTAAGCAAATACTGTATTAACAAAAGGAGGATTACTCTTTAATTAACATCTTGCTTTTGTTTTTTAAATTATTTTAATATTTGTAGAATTAACTGCAGTACTTTTGATGTGATTATTATTTCGCGCAAAAAATCAACCAAAATGCATTCAAGTATTTTATATATTGATTTAAAATTCAAAATCAAAAGTAGCTTTCGAAGCCAGAATTTTTTAATTTTTGTTAATTTAAGGACAATTTCGTGAATTTTATATACAATTTTTTACTTTGTTAAATCGATCTGCGTGAATTTTTTTTTGGGTGTACTACTATACCTGCCTGAAATGAATTTATTCGCAAGCAATCTTAAGATATTATACCTTGGCTAGTGAAATCTCACTGACATTGCCAGTGCTTTGTAATATCTCACGTTAACTGATTTGTCAATAGGAGTATGCGGACAAATTAACAAAAACTGATCCCTCCATTTACAGGCATAACCTTTTCCATATTAAAAAATTCAGAAGGAAGGCACAAACTAGCTCTATATATTTTGAACTATATTATGAGAGTCTTGTTGTTGACTAATTACACCATATAGAGAAATAGTCATTTTTTGTCAATAAAAGATTGCATATAATCCACGATCCGCAATACATCTGATCTTCTGATCAATTAGTGTGTTTTGTGGAAATGCATCAACAAAGCGCCTTAATATAATTTTTTTGTAATTTTTAAAATTCGTGGACAACTATGTGACACACTATATAGTCGCATAGTTGACGCTTGTTTCACTTATCAGATCTATCAAAAAATAAATTCAATTGGCATCAAAACGATGAAACAATCCAATGCTGGCAACCGGCCTCTGTTAAAGAATACAAATTTAAAACAATTTAAAACAGGGGCACACTGTTTTGTTCTATTTATTATGTTTAACTCAGTCATAAGCAAACACCCATAATAAATGTTGTTCAAAATAAAGGTTTGTAAATAATTAGTAAACACACGTTTTACATTTATAAAACGGAACAACCTCAGTTTTACTGTCGCAACTATTTGATTTACTTTTGAAGACGAATAATTAAGACATAAAATTACTTTTGTTATATGTTTTACTTTTCAAAATCTTAATTAAAATGTCACTTAAAGTTAAATTTTTACATCAGACTTCATTCTGATTAAGAGAGCAATGTTTGTTAAAATAACTTTGAGATGTTTAAACTTTTTGTTACTGATAACATACATATCTTTTGTTCCTGCAATACTTGACTACATTTCTACATTTCACGAAAGACAGTAAGTAGAATAAACAAAAGAAATTAAAGTCATTTAAATAAAGCCGCTCAATTCACTCAATTGGAAAGTGAATTGCTGAAGGAATTGATTGTAGCCCAGGAGTGGGGGGGAATCTGCGGCCTTATCACATATACCGCATTCACAGCGATATAGCAAATTAGTAGATAGTATATTATAATTTGCATTTTGGCATATTTAATATGAGTTTAAAACGTAGATTGTAATGTGAATCGTAAGTATTTGAATCGTTTGTAATTGTAGTAAGCCTAGATATCAAATTAGATGCAAAATTTTAAAATAAAAAGTGTTTACAGCACAGATTTAAATTACATCTACTAATTTGCTATGTCGCTGTGAATGCGGTAATATTTTGAATTTTATACAAAATTACTAAATTCAAACCAATTTTTTTCGTTGAAAAGTTTTTTGTAAAATTTTTTAAAAATTGAATCATTTTTTCGAAAATATTTTGTCTAGTTCTGTAGTCGACTTTTTCGTGATTTCAGTTGAAAAATAGCAAAGTAAGAATAACCCATTAATACTACGTTTATATCGCCGATATTTAAATAGAATATAGTACATTTTGCTACAAGAGATGAAAAAACTCATTTTTCGTGAGTGAGAACTTGTTAGCGAGACGCGTTGGGTGAACCAATTTCAATTTAACGAACCTAAAATTTTTTCATCTCGCGTAGGAAATGCAATATTTTCTACAATGTTAAATAAATAGTAAACGATATTTATTATAAACTAGCTGGACCCGGCCACGCGTTGCAGTGGCTTAGTTTGGTTGAATATAAGAAATAAAGAAAACAAAACACTCACCTTTCTAATATGTTTTATTTCATAATACTTGAGGGTATTCAATGTTTTTTGTTGATCCATTGACTGTGTGGATATAGAGATTGCCTGGTTTGCGAACTCTAGAACACGCAACATATAATTGGCTATATGAGAAACAATCGTTATCTAGATCTAAACCACATATTTCCAATGTTTGGCCCTGAGCTTTGTTGATGGTGATTGCAAATGCCAATCGAATTGGGAATTGCAATCTTTTAAATTGAAATGGCATATCCGTTGGTATCATGGGTATGCGAGGAATGAGGACATCTTCGCTTTTGAAAGGTCCATTCAAGATTGTTGCTCCTACTACGATGCTCAATAATTTTTTTTCTGTGAGTCGCGTGCCATTGCAAAGTTTTGGCTGATTGATATTACGCAACATGATGATTGGCACGCTGATTTTTAATTGTAGTACATGTGGTGGCATCCCTGGTAGATCAAGTGAATTAAAAAATTCTGTTGGATAGCTAACTGCTTCATCTGCTTCCATGATAGTTTCTACAGACTTGTATGTGACTTCCTCTCTCTGAATATTAGACAGAATTAAATTGTTAAGTTCATTGACGTCTTTGTTTTTGGCCGCAAGAATGATTCGTTCACTCAGCCAATCGTGATTCTTATGATTACTTTGAATATCAGGAAATACGTTTTCAATTAATTCCTCTTTTGACGACACTAAATTGCAGAAGTTATGGGTAATAAAATTCGTCCTGTTGTTAAATCAACCGTCACCTTCCCGTCACCAATTCTCAGCAATTGATATGAGAATATCTCAGCTGATTTATCTTTTTGGAGGTGAACACGCATGTTCCCGACTGGAAATTAGTTCAGGGAACCCGGATTATGATCAGATCCGGATCAGATTTTCCGTAATACGGCTATCTGATCAGTTCCTGATCAGCGTACAGTACCGTTTCCCTTGATCCGGCCATCTGATCAGTTCCTGATCAGCGTACAGTACCGTTTCCCTTGATCCGGCCATCTGATCAGTTTTGGATCAGCGTACAGTACCGTTTCTCTTGATCCGGCTATCTGATCAGTTCCGGATCAGCATACAGTACCGTTTCCCTTGATCCGGCTATCTGATCATTTACTGATCAGCTTGCAGTACCGTTTCCCTTGATCCGGCCATCTGATCAGTTTCGGATCAGCGTACAGTACCGTTTCCCTTGATCCGGCTATCTGATCAGTTCCGGATCAGCGTACAGTACCGTTTCCCTTGATCCGGCTATCTGATCAGTTACTGATCAGCGTGCAGTACTTTATCCGGTGATCCAGTCATACGATCAGTTTCTGATCGAAAAAACTCATCTTATCCGATGTCCTAAGTTGGATAATAATACAAATTTAGTTTTTTACCTGATCTATTATGTATATAATATTGCTCATTAAACAATAAATTCGTTATTTGGTATAACTGAATTATCTTTTTAGGGTGAAAACTCACTTTTTAACACGTAATGTCAAATAATAAATTGATCTGAGAGCAAAAAATGTCAGAACAATGTTTTGGCAAAAAGAATTTGACATATATATAATTGTTATTTCTGTGTTACCTTAGTTACATTATTATTATTGTCGGAATAAATTTGAAATGTTTAGGTCTATATAATTTTAAAATAACTACAGTATCGTTAAATTGAAATGCTGTGAAATTGAATTTTTATGAATAAAAAGGAATCATTTTTATGTTATTTTAAAAAAATAATAAAAATGTAATAAAAATAAATAGTGGTCAGTCTGTGAATCGAACCCTCGAACGTCCTAAACTTAAGCATCAACATAATATTCATAAATAAATTGATGTAAATAATTATTTAGATAGACGAATGGTTAATGCTGCTGCCTTGTACACAGATGTCTGGGGATCGAATGCGGGTTAAGTCCAAAATAAATATTAATAATAAATATCATTTTATCTTTACAGGGCCCTTCTTAACCGCTGTTAATCCATTGCCGTGTATAAAATTCTCTCACCCTGAATTGATAAAAAAACGATTAATAATTGCAAAAAAACTAAATTTTTTTCATTTTTTTGGTGAGACAAGATGGTAGCATAATAGTAGCATAACAGCGCAAAATGTTTTACATGCTTTTAAGTAGATTTTACTTAGTCAATTTTGTTTAGTTCAATTCGTACGCCATTTTCAGTTAAATTTACATATACTTTACGTTAAATAAGCTATCTTTTTTTTCTGAGTGTTTAAATTTATAAGCATTTAAAGTGTACTTGAAATTATGAACAAAATTAAGGAAAAATTGTAATATTTTTTTCATTTATTTAATGTCAAATTACTATTTAAGAACAAAATTAATTCTAAACCTTTGAACGGATCTGGTATGGATCTCTTGAGCAGACCGGACATGAAACTGTTGAATGGATCCGGCATGGATCTTTAAGATAGATCTGGAATAGATCTTTGAAATGGATCCGGAATGGATCTTTGAAATGGATCCGGAATGGATCTTTGAAATGTATCCGGCATGGATCATTTAAACGGATCCTGTACGGATCCTGTACGGCGTGACGATTTTTCATCATGTCCGGATCAGGAGGACTGATTCATCCCTGATCAGTCTTCAGGCAATCCTGATCCGGATCGGACCCTATACTGATCTAATTTCTAGTCGGGTTGTCGATAATTTTAACCTTTTCACGTATCGCCACAAAGTAGAATATTTCAAGCAAGCATTTATTTCATCTGCTGGTGTTGATCGGGGAACTACAGCTAATGTTTGTCTGAAATCTCCTGCAAGCAATATTAATGCATTCCCAAATGGTCTGGTATTTCCACGCAAATCTTGCAATGATCGATCAAGCGCTTCAAGTGATTTTTTGTGCGCCATTGTGCATTCATCCCAAATGATTAGTTTACATTTCTGCAATACTTTTCCCATTCCCGATCCTTTGGAAATGTTGCATGTGGGCGTTTCAATGGATTGCATGTTTAATGGCAATTTCAAAGCGGAATGAGCAGTTCTTCCATCTGGTAGCAATGTCGCAGCTATGCCGGACGACGCAAGAGCTAAAGCTATGCTGTTTTACGATCGAATTACTGCTGGAATCGTTTAAGAATCGTTTTAGAAACCTTTTTTGGCCAGTTCCTCCTGGCGCATCCAAGAAAAAGATTCCTCCAACCCCGTTATCAACATTTTGCATTAGTTGATCGTAAATTGTTTTTTGTTCAAACGTTAGCTTCGGAATATTTGATTGCACATACGACAATTACTTCTGTAATCCTTTTATTTATTTATGATGGATGATAGCATGCAAATTCGTATTGATGTTATCAGCATTCAATGGTATTGCTACACTCGAATCACTTAAATTTAATGTTTTTAAGTACTCAGAAATACAGCTAAACTTACCATCTGATTCATTTTCACTTTCATAAAAATCAATAAGCGCAAGTTGTTAGTTAGTTATTCATGCACAGTACTGTTTTATATATTTAAATTTCCTTCAAAATGGTAAATTTTCTGTAGCCAAATGCTTTAATTTATAACAATCACAAATAATATGCAGATCAGCTATTTCTTTTATAATACTAAGAACAGATAATTAGTAACAGAAGTTATTTAAATAAACAGATGTTTAACGGTGGATTGAATCCAAAATTGCTTAAACAATGGTTCACCACCCTTTCGTGCGATATAATAAAAGTAAAGATATTCACATATATTATAGAGCAATGTAAATTAATTGATATTGTTACCAACCTTGCGACACAAATTTTAATAATCAGTTACTTTGATATAAGTAAATGTGCGATTCACGTGCGAAATCACGATTTTTTATTTTCCTGATCCGTTTATTGAGATAAATATGTAGCAAAAAGATCTATTTTGTTCAGCGTAAAATATTGTATTACAGATTGCTTCAAGGAGCATGTTTTTATGGTAAATGAGAAGTGAGGACATTTTTACCGAAAGGAGAACACGTTGCAACCTTATTGGTTTACAAATTAGATAAAATAATCTTTGGGCCTATCACTATACGAAACTAATCGATTAAATTGAGCATGAAGTTAAAATCGACCATAAAGTTGAGTGATTTGAGAAAAAAGCAGGTGAGACACTTGTAATTGTTGACAGCTTACGTTATAAAACATATACATATGTATAACGAAAAAAAAAAATAAAAAAAAAAAAAAAAAAAAAAACTATGTAACAACCTTCCTGTATTCAAATGCAACGTTGTGTCCAAATTTCAAAAGATTCGATCAAGTACTTTCGGAGATTACCTATTTCGAACAAACAAACATTTACATTTTTATTTATATAGATTATATAGATTAATTATAAAAACAATTAATTAATTTTTTTTCAAAGGACTAACTAATCGTCTATCAAACAAAAAAAGTTTGATGAAATCGGTATAGCCGTTCTTGAGCAATTTAACTTCAAAATTACATCGGATTGGCAGAATTTTCATTTTTCATGCATGTTGGAGTGCCCCCTATGCTCAAACTATGCTTTTTAAAAAAATTTAATAAGTTGTATTTTTTATTTTGTCCATACTACTTACATGTCAAGTTTCAGGAAAATCAAAAATGGTCTAGTTTTCACAACTCTGTCTAGAACACGTTTTTCATCTATAGACGAAACACAAAAAGTGACTTAGCTCCAAATTAAATACACTACTTTTTCGGCAAACGTTAAAATTTTTTATAAATATGAAATTAATAATTCAAAATTTATATAAATATGATTATTTATCGTCATAGTTACTTACTTCCAAAAAAAGAAAAAAAACATTTAAATTTGTATAAATAAAATTTTGTATCAAAGCAGCCTTTCAATTCCAAACTTTATAATCCAATCAAAATAGTTGTTATTTTTGTTGTCATAGTTAGACAATAATTCAAAATTTCATCATCCAATCAAAATACTTGTTATTTTTTGTTGTCATAGTTATACACTGCCGTGCTAAGCACAGAAGTGGTAACATGTATTGTTGACATTTCGAGATATTTAAAATTTTTAATATTCAATTTTCACAGTCAAACTAATCAAAACTATATTTATAGTCAAAAAAATTTCACATTTGGTTTGAATCAGAAGGTTATATTATTTGTAAGATAGAGGGCTATTTTAGAGATAGAAGGTTATATGATTTGTTAATGTAAATAAAATATTAATTATTGGATAATTTAATAGTAAATTTGATACTTTTAAAGAGATACGGCACGGCATATTTAATAAACTAATTTTTGAATGAAAAAAATAATTAAATGATTATTTTTATATGATAAAAATGTTCATCGACTGTTATTATAATTATTATTATCATCTAAACGATGACATTTATATAAAAAACAACGAGATCAGAAACAGCGCGAGACGATGTTGTAGGGATTTAATATCACGATAGAAAATAGCACATCAAATTTGATAACAATACTCGGCATAATGCGGCGTGTATTTACGCTTTGCCAAATTATAATTGGCCTTTAATGGTAAATAGGTTCCCCATCCTTGTTGTAGCCAATTGGCCTATTATTCAGTTAATCATCAAAAATAGAGCCAAAACAATGAAAACATCAATTTTTTGACATTTAAAAAATACATAACCAAAATTGAAAATTTAGACCTAAACAAATAATATGGACCGATTTAATTTTTTATTATTTTTAACGGTTGACCACAAACCGTAAATAAAAAAATATGAATATGTTGAACTGAAGAACCTATTTTTTCCTTCACTTTATTCAATCCAATTCATTTCTGTAGTAGCTCAGTTTACGTTCAGTGTAAACTGAATATTATCATTGGAACATACAAATTTCGGAATACAATTCAGTTTAAGTGAGTCATTCAGTAATTCACTCGATTGGAAAGCGCCTTAAAACAGTATAAACGATGACTAAATTTATGATATTTTTCCACTTGACGACAGTTTACCACACCCTCCCAAATGAATAGAATTTGATCGATGTAATAAATACCGAAAAAGTGCAAAATTTATGACCAATTTTTAGTGAGGAAATGATATGATTTTATTATTAATATGACGGAAAAAAGAACCTGTGCTAGCACAACTTTTCTTCAAAAACTGACGTCAACCAAATTAAGGAAGGTTACATATTTTATAGGGAAAAAAGTAACATAGGGATTATTCATAACTTTGTTGCTATTAAATATTTTCATAGGGGAACCATAGGTTTGTGGTATAATTGAAACAGCCAATACCTGTCCACCAAACATTCTAAGATTACTTACACAGGTTGTAAATATATAATCAAAATATTTATTCTGTAGCTTGCCGAAAACCATTTTAAGTGTTTTATTTTTATTCTAACTGACTTAAACTTACATGTTAGAACAATAACAAAAAACCTTATCTTATCAGTTTGGCTAAAAAAAAGTACATTTATTTGAAAGCGTTTATGAAATTTAAGTATAAATTCAACTGATTAATTTATAAATTGGACATAAACATTGGTCTATTTTATTTTGTTGTTAATGTCATGTTGAAGATTAAATCAATTTAACTTTTTTTTTGATAAGAAATTTTTTATTGCGCCATGAAAAATGAAACAAGCAGTTTGGGCTTGGAGCTTCGGACAAATAAAATAAAATTGATAATGTTTTGAAGAAGAAGGGCTTAAAAATCATACAACGATAGTTGTTACCATACATTGAACTGAACGTAATTCGACAAAAAAAAAGTGATTTAAGCAGTGTTCCGATTTTTATTTTTAAAGCGCGCCCGCACTTATTTTAAAAATAAAACCCTGAGGGCTTTATTTTTATTTTTTGTTTTTCGCACTTGCTCCTAAGATAAAATAAAATAGTTTATGAAAAAACTCATCTTAAACGAAATAATAATACGCAAAGTAAAATTTTGTTCAGGTAAAACTATTTTAAAAATAAAAATATAATCCTCTCACAGATTTATACAATATTATGTTTTTTCATTTTTGTTTTGCTTATAATTTGTTGGTGTGATATTTTTTGGAGTGTTAGAAATTAGAATTTTGTTTTTCGTTCATACAAATTATGATATTAGAGTATGTAGTTGGTTCGTTTTGACTTTTGAGTTTTGATTGTCGGTAATTTTTCTTTTTTCTTAATTTTGCTTTGTCTTTATAAAAAATACATTGATGGCCTTTTTGTTCAATGAAAATGATATTCAATTTCGTAATATTAGAAGCATAAAAACTATAAATTACTTCGGTCTGAAAGACCTAAGTTTTCATGAGCTCAAAGTGAAATTCTTACCCCCATTTTTTTGGCATTTCTCGACGTTTAGGACCTACTGATTCTAAAAAAGCAAAAAAAAAATGTATGTCTGCTGTCAGCCGGCCGGCCGTCACAACCGACGAAATCTAGAAAACCGCTGGACGGATTTGAAACATTTTTTTTTCTAAAAATAGGTTTACTCAATAGGAAGAGCCGAAAGGACGATGTGTTCGATAACTGTACCGGAAGTGTGTCAAAACAATCATCAAATGTGTCGAAACAAGGAAATTTGCAAATTTTTTGCAAAACGTTCATTATATGTGATTACGAGTAGGAACATTGAATTTGGAGAAATTTTGATGGTCGGTATTGGTATGTGAGACCAAATTCTAGATTATTGCATTATAAGTTTGTCAAAAAAATGTTGTCAAGTGTGTCAAAAGAGAGATTTTTATTTATTTTTTTACCCAATTTTTTGGAAAAAAATTAAATTAAAATTTTGATTGAAATGAAATTTTATTGTTATTAATGAGAACCATGGCATCATAAGTTTGGCAAAAAAACGTTGTCAAGTGTGTCAAAAGAAAGATTTTTATTTATTTTTTTTACCCAATTTTTTGGAAAAAAATAAAATTAATAGTTTGTATGATATGAAAATATTTTATTATTATAGAGAATTATGGCATTATAAGTTTGTCAAAAAAATAATGTCAAGCGTATCAAAAAATGATTTCATTGATATTTTTAGGAAAAAAAATTTTGGGGAAAAAAATGTAGTTGTTTTTATGACGTAATTTAATTGAAAATGAAATTGGACATGGACATTTTTTAATTTGTTATAGTTTTTGAAATATTTTTGGAATTTTGAAAAAAGTTTGTGTTTTTGATTTTGTAATAATTTTTGCAATATTTTTAGAATTTTGGAAAAAGTTTTAATTTTTGAATTTGTAAGAATTATTGGAATATGTTTAGAATTTTGAAAAAAGTTTTAATTTTTGATTTTGTAATAATTTTTGGAATATTTTTAGAATGTTGAAAAAAGTTTGATTTTATTATAATTTTTACAATATATTTGGAATTTTGAAAGAAATATGAATTTGTGATTTTGTAATATTTTCTCGAATCGCTAAATGGAAGGTTTTTGAATAGTTTGCTGAAAATGAAAATGAAATTGGACATGGACATTTTTGAAATTGTTTTGAATATTTTTGTAATTTTGAAAAAGTTTCAATTTTTGATTTTGTAAGAATTTTTGGAATATTTTTAGAATTTTGAAAAATTTTAAAATTTTGATTTTATTATAATTTTTATTGTTTTGGAAAAAGTTTCAATTTTTGTTATTGTTATAATTTTTGCAATATTTTTAGTGTTGGAAAAAGTTTGAATTTTTGAATTTTTAAGAATTTTTGGAACATTATTAGAATATAGAAAAAGTTTAAATATTTGATTTTATTCCAATTTTTGGAATATTTTTAGAATTTTGAAAAAAAAAATTTTTTAATTTTATGTACATTTAGATTTTTAGAATTTTGAAAAAAGTTTCAATTTTTGAATTTTTAAGAATTTTTGGAATATTATGAGAATTTAGAAAAAGTTTAAATATTTGATTTTATTCTATTTTTTGGAATATTTTTTGTTGGACACTAATTTGTCGGACAACTGTATCAGAGTAAAATAATATTACTTAAAACTATAAAAAAAAATTAGACATGTGGTAATCAATAAACAAAGTCCCGCCAGGATTCCAACTTCCCGTCGTTGGACTGGAAAAACTTGGCGAAAAATTTGTCGGACAATATGACCTTTCAATTTCACTTATTTTTGTTAAACAATCCTGTGAAAATCAGCTTTATGGTAATTAATTTTCAGTACCCCGGCATTTTGGCCTGTTTAAGTTGTCGGACTCAACAAAAGCAGACAATTTTTTTTGTACAAATTTACCCTCATTTTCTAAAAACAAATTTCCGCCCCCTTTAATCAATAACAAAATTATGGTAATAAATATACAAGATCCCAGGAAATCGCCATGTTTCGGAGTTTCCAGAGGGAAAAAGCGGCCGAATCAAGGAAAATGGCAGGTAAAAAAGTTGTAGGACTCATCAAGGACAAGCGCCTTATGAAGTATAAAATATGTGGTAATCATCAAATTACATTGGTGATGACCCAGGGACTATTACCTATAGTTATCGAAACAGAAATTGGTGTCTCGGTCAAGAAACCATACAAAGAAAATAAAAACAACGATTTTTAATTTTAATTTCAATTTTTATTTTAAGTAAATTATTTCAAATAATAACAACCAATATTTTTTTATTTATAAATAAATTAATAATTCATTAATAATAAATAAATAATATTTCATTAATACATATATAATTAATATGTATTAAAACAATAAAAAAATTAATCCAAAAATAAGATGAAAGATGATTCAAAAACTTAACAAAAGATCAATAATCATTTTCATATTTGAAATCCAAATTGAATCTCAGAAGCAAAATATCCTCAACATTTGCTGAGGAGAGACGATTACGATGGTCTGAAAGAATTAATTTAAGTGCCGAAAAGCACCTTTCCACGCTCACTTGCGTTGCTGGAGTAGCGTGAACTATTTCTGCTAATTTTGAAAGTGTTGATAGCTCGCTACGTTTTATTTGCCAATAGTGTAGCAAATTGATGCCGAAATCATGTTTTGCAGGTGCAAATCGTTCAATTGCCTTATATGCCTCATCACGTTTATTTGAATTTAAATCACTGTTTGTTCTATTTATAGTACTACCTAAATATTCTCTTATCATTTCTTCAAGGTTATCAGTGCTACTTGTATCGCTTGTGGGTAACTCTGACATTGAAGTTTCTGGTGGTAATAAATGGTTATTTTCTTCAAAGGAGCGCGATAAATTTGGTTCATCGGAAAGAGCTAACGATTGAGATGAATTGGAGAAAGGAACAGATGGACTAGGAGATGCGGTTTCTAAAAATAGGCAATGATCGAATATATTTTTTAAGTGCCTTACAGCAATTTCTTTTTGATCATATTTCAAATAGATGTTAAATCTAGGATCTAAATACAAACAGGAAAGCAATGTTTGATTTTCAAGTAATTTTTTTTCTCTAATTTCAATATAACCTAATAATTGCCTAGCAATTGGATGAGAAATTTGTTTCAATTTAACCTTCATTTCAACCCATAATTTATAAAAATCACCCATCAGTAATTGTTCTCTTTGCAGTGTTAGAGTTGCAGCTTTTAAGGGTTCACAAACTTTAACAAAGTCATTTGCAAATATCCAATCACTTTCATCAAGTTTGAAATTTGAATAAACTTCTTCATATTTTTTACAAAAATCTTTCAATTCCAATAATCTAGCGATCATCAAATAGGTAGAATTCCAGGGTGATCGTATCAATTATAGGTTCTTTACAATTATTGTTTATAATAAGCAATCTATGTTTAGAAGTGCGTAGGCATGTTACCAAATTTCTTAATTTTTCTATTTTAATTTTGATTTCTCTGTTTTTTAGTAAATCAGTAATACAAAGTTGTACGGTGTGCGCCGCACAACGAACAGGGTTTACTAAAAAGCTTTGTTTTCCTCTAAAACTTAAACTGCCAATATCCTCTAGATGTTCTACATAACTTTCGTGTTCCAGAAACTCAGAGTCAGAATCAAGTTCCGAATTTAAAAGGAAAGACGCCTTAATCATGTTTCGTCCATTATCAGTGGTAACTGAATAAACATGATCTATAGTTAGATCATATTTATTCAAAGTGTCCAAAACAACAGATTTGATATACTCTGCAGTTCGTTTCTCTGTCAATTCAATCATTGCTAGTGTAAAAATTTTAATTTTTGAATCAATAACCACTTGTGCATTAATTCCAAAAATTGATTTATGTAACCTTGTAGCTTCATCGAATTTCAGAGAAAATAAGGTTTTTTTTAAACATTTCGAAATGTAGTTTTTTGACTCGATACATTTCCTTGCTATTTCTTCTTGAAGAATATTTGCATTGATTGTAATATTTAATTCTTTTAATATAGGATTCACCAACTGGCGAAATCCTCGCGAATCAATAAAATTAAAAGTGCATCCATTGTTTACAATCATATCCACAAATGCGTTTTTTACATTTTCTTTATTCATTTGCAGTTTAATAACTTGCGATTTCAACGGCATGTTATTTTCATTTTTTAAAATCTGAAGCTGGTAAAGCTCAAATATTTTTGGATGTACACTTTGCAGATGACGGCGAAAGTTATATAACTTATCAGTCAAAACCTTATTACACAGGTTACAACTAGTTCTATTTTCACTTGTAGAAAAATGTTTTCTTAACTCCAAATCCTTTTTTCTACCCATAGTAACACTAAAATATAAATTAACTTTTTTAACGAGCATTGGATTTTATTTATTCAACTAAAAAAACTAAAAATAGGTTTACAAAAGAGTTGCCAAGTATGTTTTTTAATTCTTAGGATTCCGGACTGGAAACATTTCCAATATTCCCTATCCATATAACCGAAAGAACTGTAAGATGTCTACGCAGATTACTTACAAATACTTTGATATGTTAGTGCGTATTTATTGAAGAACAACTTTATGTGTTATGTGTTTATCTCACAATGAAAGATAAAAAAACGGTCGAACTATTAGAAAAACTTGACATCCCTTAATCAACCAAAGATTGCAAATTAGAGCTCCTCTTTTATCAATAAATATGTGCATATTTTTATAAAATTGTTACCTTAATATTGATCTTATTTAATTATATATTATAAATTATAATTGAACTTCTTATGATTATCTTATGATATCTTTTGATTTATTTACTACACTCTCACCGTTAATTGTAAAGTACATTCAAATTATGTATATTGTCTTTCTTAGTTTCTTTCTTATCATTGTAAAATAATTTCATCATTTTCTTTCGAAGTTCAACGAAAACCACGACAAAAGACGAAAAATATTCAAAATAAAACAAAATAAACAAAAATATGACAATTTCTTTTTAAGAAAGAAAGAATGGTTAAAACAAAAAAATTGATTTGATTCCTCTTTTGAACGAAACAAAATAAAACGAAATAAAATAAAATCTACTAAACACAAAAATTTATTTTCAAAATAAAATTAAAATATCTAAGGGCGAAAAATAAGAAAATAAAATTTCGCTCTTTAGAGAGCTGCTTTTAATTTTTATGCATTTTGTTATGTAAGACAAAAACTTTTTAAGGGCAAAATAAAATAAAAATCGGAACACTGGATTTAAGGTAATAAGCGAGCAGCTAGGCCACTTTGAAAGAGAAGGTAAAGTAATAAGGACTCTCTCCGATAACATTAGAAAGGTCGGTTAAAGTGTAATGATTTACGCTGCTGGACGCCTAGTGAATTAAGCTCGAACAAGTCAATATCCATTCACATCAAAAAAAAGAACTCACAACTGACACATTAAAAACCCCCGTTCTTAGACTGGTTCCTATTAATATTATGTAACATGGTCGTGACTCGTGGTGGAATTATATAAAATAGCAAAGTGCTATGATTTTATAAATTCAGCAAAATGGATTGTTATTGATCTTGACAAATGATAAGATGTCCAGAGCTTTCTATCAGCATCTAATTAACCCATTTTTTAGCTCCTCGGCTTAAAACAACCAACCCAGTAGCTGCAGTTCTTGCACAGAAAAATTTAAAAATTTAACTACATCAGCTGTTTGAGAAGTAGTTGAGACTTCATCCAGTAGAACTTGGATTGTATTTTCATCCCGTTTATTTAATCACTGTTAACAATATCGTATTCCGTCTTACACTGTCCATCATTCTTAACTGATACAATTTTGCTTTATCTTTCTTTCTACAATTAAAGAAAATACGATGTAGTGGCTTTAAAGATTGCCACAATGCAGTTCTTAACCATGCACAGAGTAAAATAATCCTGGGATTTGAAATTAATTCCTCTGAGGCTTTTTTTATTGGAAATGTTTGTTTGCAATAAACACTCCTTCTATATTAAGCACCAAGAAACTATAGTTAAAAACGAATTCCCACTTGGGTTTTTTTTGGGTAATACGTTCAAAAAACTCAGATGAGTTTTTTTGGGGGAATAATGCTTCTTTATTCTTTATTTTGTTTTACTAGCGCGTTGTTTGTTTTACTAATTTAAATATTACACCCCGATTATTGAAGTCGTGTCACATCAGGTGACATGGCTATAGTCATGTCACGTCGCTTAAAAATTGGTATTATTGAAGTCGATAAAAACGGTCACGACTAAAACTAAAAATTCTGAAACTAAAAAACTCCAAAACTAAAAAAAATTACATTTTGCGTTCTTCAATTTCACAAAAACAATAAAAGACGCTTGAAAAAGTTATTGTCACATGAAAAATTGAGGCGACTGAAATGTCATTTAAAGTGACATCTGTCGTATAAAATGACTTGAGGCGTAAAAAACGACTTCAACAATATGAAAATTGATGCGATGTGACTTGCTTTCGGTAATCGGAGTTAAGCCGTGCATTTACATACAACAGTAACAGAAACCGAAACTGAATTTCATACAAATTTGACAGTAACTGAAACAGAAACCGAATTTAGAAACTGGAAATTCGTCTGCTCTGTCTGAAACAAAAACAATTAAAATTTAATTGTTTCTGTTCCAGAAACTGTCACATGACCAGTAACTGTCACATAATATTAATTATTATTTTAAATTTTGATAATAGAGTTCTGAATTTTGAATAGTTTTCAGTTTCAGTTTTATACTGCGAGCTTGACTCTTTGTAACATAATATAAGAGATGCCGCTGATTTTACAAGAACATTATGGATGATGGGCGTTTGCGGAGATAAAATCGATTTTGCATGAACCTGCAAACTTTGCGCGTTACATCAGCCAGTAGCCCTTTTCCAGTACATCGTACAATTTTTTCATAACTATATTATTCCGTGTAGCGGGAAATAATAAATTCGTGTAAGAAAGTATTTCTTTATTTCATTTATTGTGCTTTTTTCTCAATTCCCAGTTCACAGGGGAATGCAGGAATAGGCGTCCTAGTTCCCTAGTTAACATGGTATCTTTGGATATTCAAAGCAACTTTGAAGATTTTTCGTTTTTCACGTATAATATTTTCCCTCATTTTATTGTGGTTAATTTTTCGAGTATCTCCGGTTTGAATATAGATTCTGTGACAAATTCTCCATCATTAATTTTAAATGTCAAACAGTGTGCGAAAAAGGTAGGGTGTTTTTGACTTATCCAGTCTTCTGGTAAGCTCTCTGCTTCTTCACTTACCAGTTTGTCTAAATATTTTGGATGCATCATGGTTGCTAAATAGTGAGCCCAGAGTGAGTACACTTTTCATTCGTTTTTCAATTAAACGCCTTGTTGTTAATAAAATCTCGTTATTCAGCAAATTATACCAGATTTCAACAGCTGTGGCAATTGAAGTGGAATCACCTTGCAGACCATCTAATGCTATTTCTCTTTGAGATAACATTTGTTAAGATTTGAGGTGTTGTTGTGCAATTGTACATTATTTAAAATTTTGTGGATATCGTTATCAAATTCATTCAAATGCTCTAATCTTATTTGTGTTTAGAGGTGAAAATTAGAAACAATGAATGTTGTTAAGCTTTCATCATATAAGTATACTACCTTACATCATTTGGAATTGTTGAGATGAGGCATATCTTCATAGTTTCTTTTAACCATTAATGTAGCTGGTGGGTGATTTCTAAAGTATTTCTGAACACTTATTATTTGTTTGGTGACTTCTACTGGAATTATATCTTTGTTTAAAAGATTGATCATGTGTGGTGAGCACCCATAAAAAAATCCCAATTATGTAATTGAATTTTAACACTTGAGCAAAAACAACCAATAAAGCCACCTACAAAACCCCAAAAACCCACCGGGTCGGTTTTAAAAAAAACGGGTTTTTCCAACCCTGTCCCAAACCGTTTTAATCAATCCCAACCATCAACTCAAAAAAAATATAACAAAAACAAAGTAATACTTATTCATTCAAGAGTCTTGTAACAGGGCTTGTTATGACTTGGCTTGTCATGACCAAACAACCTTATTTGCAAAATTTTTATTTATTGTTGATCTTAATAAATTGAACAAATGCAGTCGTCTATAATGTTACAAGAACACATATGTATTATCCATACACATAATACCCGCAGCACAGAGTTTAGAAAAACAAAAATTATTCAAAATTGAACAAAACAATCAAATGCCATAAGCTAATTAGAAAACCGTACGCTATATTGTTCAATTAAACATTAAATTAAAAGGTTTGTTAGTTCAAAACTTGGAATAGCACCTGGAATAACACTTGCCATCTCCAACAGCAACTATCACAATTATATTTTTTTTTGTGATATCGTAAATTAAGCTCTAATATGTAAACTCATCAAGAATAAAACAAAATACACTTTTATTACATTTTTTATCATAACCATTATCATATCAGTCAAATAAATTAAGTCAATAATTTTATCGTTACAACAGATATAATAATTCATATTTATACGAGTATATTTCATAAACTTAAGTTTTTTACGGACAAATTTTGTGATGGTATCATGACTTAATGCCTGTCGACTCAGTACTGTTATAACTGTAATAAATACCTATTAAATACATTCCAATAAACATATACCAAATTGCGAATCGGGTTGGTTTCCACATGCCGCATATTCCACATGGCGTTCAAGTTATAAACGCGTTGTTTTCCACATTTTCATTGCATGGTTTAATAGCTAATAAGCTGAATGTGGATCTTAAATAAATATATAGCACTTATTGCTATCGAGTCAATAATTATAATTATAGCTGCTATTTGCAACCTTGTGAGAATCGGCTGCCTTTCTGCCCTTAGTAGTTTATATGTGAAGTGTTTGATCAAAAAAATTTTTCGATGTGTTCAGGCAGGATTATTGTATCAACGGTTTGTACTATTTGCGAGAAAAGTTTTTAGGAATGCTGTTTTGCACGCACTTTCAAAATGGTCGGACAAGTGAAACAATTAAAGTTTATCCGTGGATTCACGAATTTTATGGCAGCTTCGCTGTATTGATGGGGTGTTGGGTTTATAATTAAACAATTTCGGAACTAGTAATGTTATAATTGTTTTGAGTCCTTGTTTTTATTTAAATAAATTGTTTTGATTGGTTTGTTTTCAACGTTATTGTTCCCTTGATGGACACAGTTGTAAACTTAGGTGAGATATAATAATTTTGACTGATTGTTATGAGAACCTTTGTAACTATAACACCGTATCCGATTTGGATCATCGTGTTCACGCCGCGTTGTTCAGTACTTTCAAATATTAGAGTATTAATTTGTTCGTGTCCTTGTATACATAACCCTTTTCCTTACATTATCGGATGGCTTGTTTTTGTCGTAGTATTGTTTACACAGTATTTGGTTGTTTTGCAGTTTTGAAGGCTTTGCAAACTTTAAATAAAGTCCTTTTTATTTGCAAATATCTTTCCCTACCAAATCAAGTTTGAAAGTCGAATAAAATACTTAGTTCGAGAATACATAATTTACAAAATTCTTTCAATTCACCCCACCACCAATCATCAAAATTCTTATGTTACCCTTATTAAAATGTTCTTCTTATTTTTAGGGTTCCGTACTTTAAAAAAGTAAAAACGGTACCTTATTGGTAGACTTCGGTATCCGTCCGAATTTCTACATAATCAATCTACTCACAAACTATAAGTAGTGCTATCAAGTTGAAATTTTCTACAGTTCTTAAACGTGTTTGCCCACGCCTACTGATAACAAAAAATATTAAATTTTTTGTTTTTTAAATAATTTTTTTTTTTTATCTATATTTTAAAATAGATAAGGAGATACTAAAACAAAAATTTTTTGTAAGAAATCGAGTTTGGTTTAGAAAAATCGAAAAAGAACAAAATATTTCAAAAAAAAATTTGAATGATTTTTCGACTGCTTAGTTTTTTTGATATTGCCAAAAACGAGTGTTGGTTTTCCTGTCCCCACCCTTTAAATTCGAACATTACAAAAGAAAAAATTTGAAAAAATTCATGGTTATGGGCAATATTGTAAAGATTGAACGAAAACTATAGCGTTTTGAGAGCCAAATGTGATTCTGAGTGGGTTGAGAGTGGAAATTTTGAAAAAAAATTATTTCTGACCTTGTTGAGTGGGGTGTCATATGAAAGGTTAATTTTTTTCTAGTCTAAGCAATTTTTTATGTAATTTTCATAAGCTAAGTTTTTTAGTTATGTTAAAATATGTGAAAAACAATTCCTGTCCCCTCCTCCCCCCTCTAACTTCGAAAAAATTTGAAAAAATTCATGGTTATGGCCAATGTTGTAAAGATTGAATGAAAACTATAGCAGTCGGCTCATCATTTCAAATGTTATTTTGAGGGGGTTAAGAGTGAAAATTTTGAAAACATATGAATGGGGTGTCATATGAAAGGTTGATTTTTTTCTAGTCTAAAACAATTTTTTTTGTAATTTTCAAAACCGCAGTTTTTGAGTTATGTTTAAAAATGTGAAAAAAAAATTTTTGTTCCCCACCCTTAACTTCGAACATTACAAAAGAAAAAATTTGAAAAAATTCATGGATATGGGAAATGTTGTAAAGATTAAACGAAAACTATAGCAGTCGGCTCATCATTTCAAATGTTATTTTGAGGTGGTTGAGAGTGGAAATTTTGAAAAAAAATTATTTTTGACCTTGTTGATTGGGGTATCATATGAAAGGAAACAAAACAAAAATGCAGTTGCCAATAATCCCGCCGGTTGCATATTCCTTAATCCTGTGACGCACTGTATGAAGGCTCGTTTCCTCAAGTAAACAATAGCGTCTCATCATCAAGGATTATTTCACAGGTAAGATTGAGGATGCTACCGTTGACTGAATACAGTTTATGCTCCACCCCCCCTAAGATGTCGCCTTGACTAGCGAGATCTCACTGCTATTGCCAGTGGTATGTGATATCTCACGTTATCTCATATGCCAATAGCAGGGACTGGAGTACGCGGGGTTGTCGCACCCGTAGATCAAAAATAAAATAAAATTTCAAAACAATAAAAACTGATCCCTCCATGCGGGATTAACATTTTTTTTGCCATTTTTGATCAATGTAGATTTGATTGTGATATACTATTGAAATTTACAATTTAGCATTTATTTTGTTATGCATCTATGGTCTGGAAATATAAGGACATTACAACACATTTTTTTGTCAATAATTTTAGATGTTGTGTTCTTTTACATTCAGGGAACCCTTGACGAGCGAATTTTATTCACACTTGTCTGACTTTTTTTATTATTAATAATAATTGATCTTACTTTTCTTATGACCGTAAACATAATGCTCTTTTTTTGAATACGATCGCGGCCCTCGGTTGGCAGAAACGTCAACCGAGGGTGAACGATGTCTCCTAGGTAGTCATAGGTCAGACATCGCTCAAAGAAGAACAAAAACGAAATCATATATATACCACGATAAATCATCAATTTGATTTTCTTCATACACATTAAATAACAAGAATTTTGAAAAATGTGTGTGGGTGTTCGTTTTATACTATTTTAATCAAAATAAAATTACTGTATTTTTCGATGATAGAACATACGATTTGTATTATGATGTTTGTTACGTTTACTTCATTAAGATAAATTTATATGTGCTGATGTAATAAGTTTATATGTACTGATTGGGGATTGCAGTCCCGGGATCCCGACCCATTTTGATGATCCCGCAATCCCGGGATTAATGAAAGAAAATCACGGGATTACGGGATTGTCATATTTGCCGGGATTAATCAATGAAAACATGAAATCCTGTTATCCTGTTTTGTTGATTTCTATTTTTTTATTTTTGGTCATATGCAATGAGATCATATACGACTGGCAATAGCAATGAGAAAATACTTGTTAAGGTTTATATCTTAGGGTGATACTTGATAGCGAATAAACTCTATTCAGTCAACGCTAGCACCTTCAATCTTGTTCCATTCTATCATGAAATATTGGCTAATGCTCTATAGGTTGTACTGGGCTAGAAAAACAAAGCAACCCATTAGTTCGCGAGTTGACGAATGTCGCAATAACCAGCATAACGGTAAGGAAAACCGAAACAATTTAAGTATTTAAGCATTTGCAGAATGGAAACTCTGTTTTGTTGATGATCGAACATATTTACTGTTCCAAGTCGAAGCTCCATAATAGTAATTTAAGCGATTAGTGTGCAATTAAAGTTTTTATTGAAGATTATTAAACGTTATATCATCAGCAGACGTGGGTTGTGAAACAGGTTAACCAACTACTCACACTGCAACATCATTGAGCCCAGATTACAACGAAAATGTAGCTAAGGATAATGTTTCAGTCGATTTAATAGAGAAAAGCAATTTGGAAGATGAACTGTAACGCAGTTTAATTCATACAATGCAACAACATAAAATATTAAACTAGTCACCGCAATTGGTAGAGAAATGAGAATAAGTAAGCAAAGCCATCATAGAGGACCGCATTTGCAGTTATGTATAATAATTTATATGACCATTTCACCAAGAAGTGTGGAATCGGAACGTGCTTCTTCAACCTTCGGAAATATTATTTCCAAATTAACAAACAGGTGTTACGATAAATCAGTTTGACGAATTATATTTTCTAAAATCTATTTCTTAAATCATTCGAAAGTGTATGGTACTGGTTTTTCTTTATGTAATATTATTAAAGTTTTATTTTGGTTCTTCAATTCTTATTTTTTTTTAAGAAGTTGAACTAGTAAGTTAATTTATTTATTTATTTATTTATTTCAATTTACATACTAGCAAACGGAAATATTTCCAATAACATGCTAGTTATAAAAGTAATACAAATTAAAGACAATATTTAAAAAATTATATAAAAAATTACAATAAAAAGTTTAAATTTAAAAGTAATACAAATTAAAGACAATATTTAAAAATAATATAAAAAATTACAATAAAAAGTTTTAATTTAGTTAATGAAAAGATAATTTTAATGTAATAAAAGAAGAATATTTAATACAAGATAAAATAAATAATATTAGAATTTAAAATATATAAGAAAATAATGTTAATTTAGTTTAATTTAACAATTTGTAAAAGGCTTCTTTTAAACTGGACTAAGTTGGAGCAAAACAAATTGATTTGATTAAATTTAACGTTGTGGCTGTACTGTAATCTAATTAACGGTGAATGAACTCTTAGATTAGTTAGAAAAGTATTATAATACAGAGTGTACGAATGCCTAGTATTATAACAAGGTGTGGTATTCAAACGAATTAGACTAGCCAAATCTGATTCTATACTACGGTTAAGAATTTTATAAAGGGTTGTTTGATCAGCAATTGTACGTCTCTGTTCCAATGATAATAGATTATATCGTTTTAGTCTATCTTTATATGGTTGATATGGGAAGCTTAATTTAAAGTTCAGAAATCTAGTAAACTTCTTTTGAACCCTCTCAATATTATCAATATGAGTTTGATATTTTGGATTCCAGACTGGCGAAATATATTCTAATAAAGAACGAACAATAGAATTAAAGATTGTAATAAGTGTTTTAGACGAACGAAAATTTGAACACACTCGCATAACAAAACCAAGCATTTTGAAAGCTTTGTTAACATTGTCTTGAATATGTATATTAAATTTTAATTTGTTATCCATAATAATGCCTAAATCACGAATACTTTGTTTTTCACATAGAGTTAAATTGTTAATATTATAAATGAATTGTAATTGAAAAGATCTGGGCTTAAGCTTAAAGGTAAAACATTTATTAATGTTGAGATATAGATCGTTACTTTTGCACCACTCATATATTTTAATAAGATTATTTTGAAGCACTATACAGTCAGCTATGGATTTGATTGATTTAAATATTTTCAAATCATCAGCAAAAAGTAGTGCTTTGCAATCCAAGCGTAAGCAAATATCATTAATAAACAAAATAAACAATAAAGGTCCCAAGATTGAACCTTGTGGTACACCCGAATGAGGACAGAAAGAAAATGATTCATAGTCATTAATGCATACAAATTGAGATCTTTGTTTTAGATAAGATTCAACCCACCTGATAAACTTTATATTCAGACCAAAATTACGTAATTTTTGAAGGAGAATATTATGGTTAACTTTATCAAAGGCCTTTGAAAAATCCATATATATGACATCAACACCAGCACCAGAGTCAAGCGATTCATAAATATATTCCGTATAGTTAAGCATATTAGTAAGAGTTGACCTACCCTTAAAAAACCCGTGTTGGTTTTTAATAATATTAATATTAGTAAAGTCAAACAGTTTATTGTGAACAATTCTTTCGAAAATTTTGCTGAAACAATTCAATGTTGCAATTGGTCTATAATTTTCTACATCAGTACTGTCACCAGTTTTCAAAATTGGAATGATTTTAGCTATTTTCCATCTAATAGGAAAAACATCATTTTCAAAAGACTTATTAAATAGAATTGTTAATGGCTGACAGATCAATGCAGAAGTGTTTTTTAAGAAAATAGGAGGAATTAGATCTGCTCCAAAACCTTTATTTAGATCAAGTTTATTTAATACCGCTAGTACTTCTTCTTCCGTTACAGAAAATAAAGAATCTTCCAAAGATATATCACTTGTTGCAAATGTTGGTGTGGAATAAAGAGGGGTACTGGTGTACACAGATTGAAAATATGTCGCAAAAAGATCACAAATTCCTTTGGTTGAACTTTCTACATTGTTTTTAAAACGCATTGACGCTGGGATAGCATTAGTTTTTTTTAATTTTTTTGTGAAAGACCAAAACTTTTTAGGATCTGACGAAATGGAACTTTCAATATCACTTAAATAATTTGCATAACACACATTAATTTCCCTTTTAACAGAGCTCCGCAAAGAAGAAAACATATTGTAATAATCAAGATCACCAGTTTTTTTAAACTTTCTATGAATTAGATTTTTAAATTCAATCATTTTTAACAAACTTTTTGAATACCAGATGGGATATTTACTAGATTTAATTTTGAATTTAGGGACAAATTGATTGATTAACTGATAAAGAACATCATAAAAAGCATCAACTGACTGATCAACATCTTTATTGCCAAACATGTGACACCAATTAATTTCAGATAGAGCTACGTTAATTTCATCATAATTTCCTTTGTAAAAATTAAAGCGTACAGATTCATCGGCTTTTAAGAGATCAAATTTTTTAAGATTAATTGAAATTTCAATCGGTGGATGATGTTGATCAATTTTTGATAACACATCCGTAGGATTGCTTACCCTAACATTGCTTACATGCAAATTGGATAAAACCAGGTCTAAAATCCGATTAGATTTGTTAGTTAAATGATTGAATTGGGTAATATCAGTGAAACTCAATGTTTCGATAAGTGCTTGAGCTGGTCTAGTGACACTTAAAAGGCTTGGTTCTAAGATATCAGCAACAAATGACCACTTAATATTAGGTATATTGAAGTCACCAACAATAAGAAAGTTAGAATCAATTTTATGTGTATTTATAATATTGTTGATATTTTCAAAATAACCATCATAATCCAAGATAGTTGCATTAGGATAAATATAAGGTACGTTCAAATATAATTTTTTGTGTTTAAACTTAAGACATACCCATATCTCCTCCAAATAAACTTCCCATAATGGTAAACGAAAGCTTTGAAACTTGGAATTAATTGCTATCAAACAACCCCCACCATCTTTTTTATTAGGAAAAAGATTAAGATCTCTATCCCTTCTATAAACAGTGTATTGATTAGAAAATAATTCATTATCAGATATGTTATCATTTAGGTATGTTTCAGTAAGACATATTACATCATAATTAGACGCAAGTAAGTTTTTAAAAAAATCGTTTGTTTTGCTTCTAAGACCATTAACATTTTGGTAGTAGATTGATAATAACATTATAAAAACTATGTATAAAATGAATAAAATGAAATAAAATAACAATAAACTAAATAATATTAAAAAAAAAAAAGGAAATAAATTAATTATCTCGTAAACTTTGAATTATTTCAGCAGATGTAATTTTAGTGATTTTATCATTATCGAACTTTCTTACCAGGATATCGCCATTTTGAACCCATACATATTTAGCTAGTTTATCAGTTAATAACTCTCTGGCTTTTAAAAGTAGTTGTTGCTTGTAAGGGTTAAGATATTCAGTAATGTAGAAGGTGTTACGACCATTATCAATTGATAAATCATACCCAATATCACTTATAATACTGTTTCTTTTCATTGAAACTTTTTTAGCTTTGAAGCCATCCAAAATTTTTTGTTTTGTCGAAATATCGTCACATTTCAATATAATTACAGGAATAGTTGTTAAATTCCTTTTAAGAGACCTTGAAATACTTATTATATTATTAGAAGTTGAAGAAACTTCATAGTAAGCTAGAAGTTTTTGTTTAATATAAGATAAATCTTCATCAGCTTTAAAAGGAATGCCATGAACAACAAGGTCAAAACTGCGTTCATTATCATCCAGCGATATTACTTTAGTATTGATACTCTTATTAACACTCACAGTATGCTCAAGAATTTTCATTCTCTTCTCCAAATTCTCCAGTTTAATATTGAAGCCGTCAATTAGGTTGGAGAATGAATCAACAGTTTCTTGAAATAATTTGTTGGAAATAGTTATTGCATCTAAATCCATTTTAACTTTAGTAAGCACAGTTTTTATATCATGTGCTTCATTCTGAGATTCATCAGAAACCACAGTTGGAACAGGAACTGCAATTGATTTTCTTGATTTTAATGGTATACATGTGCTGCAGATCCAACCATTAATTGCACCAGAAGTTATAAGATCAAATTGGTCTTTAGTTAAGCTCAAACATTTAGAATGAAAACTATTTTCGCATACGCAACAGCTTAATCCAGATTTTTTTCTTGTAATGTTAGATGAACAATGTATGCATAACATTTTAATTAATCATTTAAGTTAATGTTTTATATATTTATTCTTTTCGACACTAAAAAATGAATAATGTGTTTTTTATTTGAAAATTGTGTTTTTTCTTAATTATTTATGGTTTTCCATAGAAATTTGAAATCCCGGGATTTAAAATTTATGAATCCCGTAGTCCCGGACCAATACCACGGGATTGCAATCCTTAGTGCTGATGTTATAGGTGTTCGATTTTTGTTTTGGTGTTTTTTCGTATACATATATTCATCCAATTTTTTATAGTCTTTGACATGCTTTACCCATTAGCAGTAAACCTTTGATTTTGATGTTGACTGTTGTATTTTATTTAGTTATAGTACACTATTCATTGTACTATTAGTTTTTGTTATATATTCAACTTTATCCAGAATGACAAGACTGTTTCTTTTTTGTGATCAGACAATGCGATGCTATCCATATTCATGACTACATGACATCTAGAAAAATAATTTTTTCCGTGAAGAATTTTTTCTAAATTTGTAATGTTCATGGTTCACAAACAAACACTAATTTAATTTGTTCATGTCGGTTTCTGTTTGTTCTCACGATAATTAAAGACATTTTAATTATATTTTAGATTTCGTTGAACCGAAATTTTAAGTTATTGCTTCAATACGATCATTAGGTTTTGCGACCAAAATTTCTGTTAGAAAAAATTGTTTTGGATGATAAAAGTTATATTTCCAAAATGTTAAAAACAAAAACAGTTGTCTTCATTTTAAAACATAACAAAAACATTCATAGCACAAAAATCACGAGCAGTGCAATGGAACTAATATTTCTTTTAATTACATAGAATTTGTCTTCCAAACCAACGCAGGAAAGGATTAGCATACAATTAAATTGAGTATTTATCAATTTAATTCTGTTCAATTTTGCTTCATTTCATCGTGAAACGTGATATGTAAATGTTTTAAAATTGCAGTAATCGTAAAGTAATGTGTAGTATATATTAATTAAATTATGTGTCATAACTTAACTTTGTCCTTTATCTTTTAAGCATAGTTGATTTTTATTGATAATAGTAAATATAAGCTTCTCCTCTACGTCAATGTTGCTGGTTTCGAGATTTTACTCTAATATTTTAAATAGGAAATATGAATAACTGCCTCGCTCCATATATTTTGATTTTGCAAGATTATCTAAATGAAATACTATCAGTGTTGGTATAATTAACGTAGGTTGACAACACAGTTCGGTTAATTACCGTTAACGAGGCAAGAAAACGTGCGAGTTGAGAAGGCGAAATAATAATAATACAGCTACTGGCATCGCTAAAACTCATAATGTGAGCTACTCGCGTGTGCGAGTAGATTAGTAACTGGCAGGCGAGTTGCTACAATATATTTCTTTTTACTTGCCACTCTCCTTCCCTCTCAACATTGATAAAAAATATTGATAAAAATTTGTATTCGCTTGATTTTTTTCGAGTTTTTTACCGATTGAGGATATATGTTTGGAGATCTCTAATATATCCGAAATCGGTAATACTTTTTAATGCCCAAAATGCTTATTATATTTTTTGCACGATCGATAAAAATTCTATTAAACTTATTTGAATAATAAAATTTATTTTTAAGTTTTAATGTTTTAAAGAAAATTTTTTGCCTTAGTTTTATTTTAATTTAACCCAATGAAATTCTCTAAAATGGAATGACATCATTCAATTTGATCAATCACATGTGAATTATACTGATAACAAACAATTATACGTCTGGCCTACTACGATATCAGTGAATTACCAAATAATTTTAAAAATAATTCGCTGATGTCTCAGTGGGCCAGACGTTTAATTCATAAAAAATATATGTATGCAGAAATGGAAAATGGCAAAAAAATTTCTAAACGAATTCCCCTCGTTCGATGATAAATTCTCATAATTTTTTGGAAAATTCCTCAAGCAGGTGGTATTAATACCTAGGCTGGCCTACGGCCTCGTGCTATTATCAATATACTTGCATTCGAAATTTTTGGTAAAAAGTTATTTCGAATTATCACCGCGCTTGGGAAATTACTACTGAAAATTTTAAAATAGTAAGCTCTGCTTTTCATTATAATTCTATTGTTTCTTTTGTTAACTTATTTTCTTCGAATTGTAAACTTATTTTCTTCGAATTACTTTTTTCAAAATAAATTGCTTTACGCTCAAACGAATCGTAAAACACATTTTACATCGTAGTTGTCGTGGTTGAAAGTTGAATTTTACGCCTGTCAAATAATATCCCGTTGCTATATAAAACGTTAATATGTTTTTCTACTTTGTCGCCCGTAATAGTATATTGTATATTAAGAGCAGAAAGCACTACATTGCTGCTCGTGCATGGAAATTGCTGGTGGAGGCGCATGGCAGGATCCATTTTCCGCATGTAGGGATCAGTTTTTATTGTTTTGAAATTTTTTTTTTATTTTTGATCTACGGGTGTGACAACACCGCGTACTCCAGTCCCTGCTATTGACATACGAGTTAACGTGAGATATCACATACCATTGGCAATAGCAGTGAGATATCACAAGCCAAGGTGACATCTTAGGGGTGGTGGCGAATGAACTGTATTCAGTCAACGGTAGCATCCTCAATCTTAGCTGTGAAATAATCCTTGATGATGAGACGCTATTGCTTGCTTGAGGAAACGAGGCCTTCATATAACTATATGTGGGCTTTAATCTTCAAGAAAGACAGTGCGTCACAGATCAAGGAATAGGCAACCGGCTGGATTATTGGCAACTACATTGTTGTTTTGTTTCAGCAAATTTTTGTAAAAATTTGTTATTTACTTTTTAATTTACTTTTATTTTCTCTATTCTATCATAAAATATTGGCCTATGTCATATTTTGTCAGTGATAGGATTTTTTGTTTAGTTATCCATTCTTTAACAAAAAATATAAAAAAAAAAAAAAATTTACGTCCATCAACATCTTTGAACGTATGTTGTTGTGGGACCTTGGTCTTAAAAGGTTTTAATGTGTTATTGTGACACATATTGTAATTCCTACTACACAACACATTTTATTAAAAAAAAAAAAAAAAAAAATAGTTGTGCCAAGATGCCCAAGAGTAATTTCTCCCTCAATTTAATAACATGTTTGTATTTATTGGCTAACATAAACTTCAAAAAATTTAATTATGATAAGAAATCTGTGACCTATGTATTACCTGAGTACTGAATGACCTGATGCACTTACAGCTTGCTCAACATGAAAAGAATATGGAAAACAGGTAAAAAGTTTGATTGAATAAAGAAATTGAGTTTTTGACGATTATAAATTACGGGTTACAATGATATGAATCATCCTCATAAGAATATTGGTGAAACAGTATATCTTTAACAAAAGATTGAAAACAACAAGATTTTGAATTTGAAAGTAATATATTTTTTATTTCAATTTACAATATATGTTTGCATTTAAAAGAAACTCAAAACCATCGGTTTCATTGGTATTTCAAATGCATTGATTGATTAATAAAACTAGTTGCCCAGCATTTTCTGTATAAAATGGGCTTAGGAGTTTCATATGTACCAAGTCAAATTTAGAAAAGACGCGCTCAATTCTGACTGACGTTGAGATTGATCTCAAAATACAAATTAATTTATTTCACTTTTTAGTCCAAATAAATTGGAATCTAAAGAAGGGGCAGTGGTCACCCATTTAGCGTCAGATAATTTTCCACAAATATCCTTCATGAAAAATGTTGTACAAAACAGAGATAATTTGGTACGTAATTTATAAAATGTAGTAAATTTTAGTGGCAAACTTCTTCGATGAAAGTGATGCCAATTCATTTTCTTTGTTTTCTAAAACAATGAAATTTTCATTAACAAGTGCACTCGGATATAGTAACACAGTGACGTAATGTAATGACGTCATAGATGCTGACTAAACGCGTGGAATTCGGTTTTTGCATCACAAGCAGTGTTGGAAAACGTTACTCGTAACGTAACATAAAAAAGGAATAACGAAAATAAGTAGCGTTATTAATAATAATTACTTTCGTAACGTTTTAAAAACTCATTTGCGTGACAATAAAATAAAACGTAGTGATAACGTAAATATTATATTTCGTTTTTTGAATGATTTTGCAAATATCGGTTGTATAAAATCCGACTTATCTGCTCTTTTTCAATTTATGTGCACGCTTTAACTAAATATTTTGGTAGTTCTAAAATATTTTGATATTTGTGACAAAATAATGAGCATTTTGTAAATTTTTGATTTGAACTCACTCTGGCACTGATGATGTTACAAGTTCGAATCCCAACCGAAAAACGTAAAAAAGAAAAACAGAGTTTGTTTCTCCCAACCGAAAAACGTAAAAAAGAAATACAGAGTCTGTTTCTGAGCTATTTCCAACCACACCTTTGAATTGAAAAAGGTTGTCGAGGATGTGTTAGGCCCTTAATGACCTTCCAAAGACTTTTACTAGTACCCAGGTTTGATTTACTCACTAACTCTCTCCATTTATTTCTTTTATGGTCCGTGACCAATTTGTTAATTTGCTTGTTCTGGTCCGGAATTCTGGAGTCGGCTGGATCTGTTTTACGGATGTCATCTCTTTAATTCGAAAGCAAACACGCTTCATGTGGAAAGTTTGGTTTTAGTTTTTGAATTCTACCAGCTGGTATGTATCGAGCTCTAGCCTTATTAAAAATTTCTCTGAATTGTTTTTCCCCAGAGAGGGCGTCAAGTGGTAAAAATTGCTTACTGAATTCAATTTCAGTAAAATTTGTAAAGTTTTCCTAGTCAGTTTTGTTAAATAATATATGTCTTCTTTTCGGAATTGATTTGATTTATGGAACGGCTTAAGGTGATTATGATCGGCACGTGGTCTGATCCTAATGCAATTTCTGTTCTCCATTCTGCAATTGGTATTAGTGACATACTAGCAACGGAGATATCTGGAGAAGAGTATGAGTTGTTTGTTACCCTTGTTGGGTGTGGTTCGTTGAGGACTCCAAAATTGGAGCCGTCAATTTGATCAGCAATATTTTCACCTCGTGAATCAATGTTTAGGTGCGAGTGCCATAGATCATGATGAGCGTTCACATCGCCGAGAATCAGACAGTCCTTTGTATAAAATAATGTATCACAGCTGCTTACTGCAGGTGGAATATAGAGTTATCTCCGTGTTGCCGGATTTTATTATAATGCTTAGTTGTTCTAGGTGTTTATCAGTTCCCGGTACTGCAGGTAATGTAGGTATACGGTAGATAACGGTTTTGTGAATGATAAAGGCAAGGCCACCACCTTTGTCCTTCCCTCTATCCAGCCTCATAATTTTGTAATCATAGTAATTATCACTAATTTTAGATCTAACATTTAATTTGGTTTCTTGAAGAACCGTGACTAGAATATTGTTATTGCACATATAATTTATAATATCATCTATCTTATTGGTTAAACCGTTGCAATTAAATTGCATAGTTTTGACGTCACTCGGAGTTTCCGGATGCGTGTTCATTCCCATTGTGTTTTGCTGCGAGCTCGTGATGGTATGTTGACTAGATAATTGACAGCATGGCGTTATGTAGTGTTTGGTTCATTGTTTATGTGTGGCCAAACCTGAGCAATTCTTGAGGTTACACCATTCTTTACAGGTGTTGCACTGGATGGATGTTATGTTTGCCCTTAAAATGCTTTTGCATATTGAACAATGCCATGTTTTAGTTGGTCCCGGATTTCTTTCAATACCAGCTATAACGAGAAGTACTTGAAGCAGTGAGGCCAGTGACAGCTGCTTCCTAACCCAAAAAATGGAGCGACGGATTTGCACCTTTCGTCGAAATTGTTGTGATGGTCCTTGGTCGGAATTGGGTTCCGAGTACTTCTGGGGCGTAGACCCGTCCATCTTGAAAAGCCTGAAAATCATCTTGATGATTGCTTACGTTTATCTGTAAGTAATTAAGAACCCGAATACTCAAAAACAGCTGATTATATTCAATGTCAATCATCTAATTAAATAAAGAATTTTTTTTTCATTGTAAATAGTTTTTTAATTACTACATTTTACTAGCACGTCAATTATTCTCATTTGGTCGATCGCCATTCGCTTGGGAAAAAAGGAGCTCTTTGGAGTCGAAAAGGTTGAGCATCCCTGGTTTAGAATATGTGTCACAACAACACATAAATACCTTTTAAGACCTAAATACCTTTTTAGGTCCCACAACAGCTTGCGTTCTAAGGTGTTGATGAACGCTTTTTTTAAACCTCTGCGGATTGAAGCCACCTGAGACTATGGGTTCCGGCAAACTATTCCATTTGTATGCAGTTCGGATAAAGAAGTCTTTCTGCGATCTGCCAGTATGATAGCGTGGGATCTCGACCGTTAGACTGGTTGCGGTTACCGATTGCCGAGTGGAACGGGGGTAAGAATAAGTTTGAGGCATGATGCTGCAGATTTCATCTGAGCACTGTTGATGACGATATTTGTAAAAAACAACGAGGTCAGCAACAGTGCGACGATGTTGTAGGGAATCAAGTTTTGATGTCAAAGCTCGATCACCCACAATTCGTATAGCCCGCTTTTGAACAGAGTCCAAGAGGGCCAAGAAGGAAACAGAAGCAGCACCCCAAACTTGACAACAGTACTCCATACAGGACTTATAAACATGGAGCAATTGGTATGGAGTGAAAAAATTTTTTGCGACTGGTTTTAAAATTTGATAAAGGTTCTCAGCCTTTTTTATCAAGTCCATGTTAAGTATTCCATCTGGTAAAAAACGTTAATATTTGAAATCGGATCCGCAATGCCTCAATCATATTCTTTTTCCTGTTTTACACGCCAGTCGGTTTGCGCAAACAGTCAAACTGTTGAGATCACTCACTGTCATAGTAACAGAATGCAGAGGGATTTCTTTGTCCGTACTTCGTACAAACGGAATGCTTTGCCGGACTTAATAGTCTCGGGAGTGTCCAATCCCCAAAAGTTTTAATAAAGCGTTTAACAACATCTCAGAACGCATGTAGTTGTGGAACCTACGTCTTAAAAGGTATTTATGCGTTATTGTGACACATATTGTAAATTCTTTAACACAACTACATTATTACTGTAATGGAAAATACTATGTCAAGTCAATGAGATGAAAAATGTAACCTTATTTTACAAATCTCACACCGAATCTATAATTTTCTTTTCAGAACTAGGATGTTCCTTTTGATTCACAGTAATGACACATATTTGCCACTTTTTTATTTAGAAATTTAACTAATGCAGTTAGTGCTTCTCCATCGAACGTTTAAACGTAAACATGTATTTAATTTTAAAAAATTTCAAAATTTTTAATAACGTGTGAGGTGTAAATGTATTTAAAACTATAAAATAAGACATTATACAACAGTTCTATTAGAAAGCAAATAAGTAACATTGCTATATTTAAAAACGAAACAACTTTTTATAACATTGTTTTAAACAGTGTTTAAAACAAACCAACTCTGTAGAGGAAGAAGTGGGTAGAGGCGTCAAATGTTATTCCTGCCTAAGGCGTAATCAGGCTTCGTCCCGGCTCTGACCTCCTGTAAAAAAGCTATGTGATCTAGATGAACAAAAGAGATTATTTTTATTTAATTTTCGTTTTGAAAACAATGCCAAGTTGCATGTTTTCTTGAAGGTATTGTGGATTATTATGTTTGTAGACCAACACCTCGTCTGCATACATGATTAGTTCACCAAATAAATTTAAATGAAATATGTCGTTACAGAACATATGTTACGACATATTTCATGTCGGCATATGTTTTAGAAAAAATTGAATAGAATGGGTCTCAGAAGAGCTCCTTGGGGAACCCCACGTTCGATATGTAGTTATTTCTTTTGTCCATCCTCTACTTTTGCGTATCTTGATTTAAAATTGTTGCTACAACTTGTGTGACAGCTGCCGTTTAATATTTTGTTTAATACAAAACTTCGGTTTAAACAGTGGTCCAGTGGCGCTTGAAAATATTAGTATGAGTGTATTTAGTTCTTGAGGATAACAAATTTTTATCCTAAACAAACGTTGTGTGCTCCCGAATGAGCGAGTTTTCCCAAACTTGTGTATAATTCACAGGTTTTTGAAAGACCTAATCAATTTAATAGTTAGGCAAACCTTCTTTTATAATCTCAGAATCGTAAAAAAAAATTCAATGATAGATCTATTTTTTATAAAAAAAATTTTTTAAATTTGATAATTTCATTTTGTAATCTAGAAATTATCTATTTCGGATAAGGAAAAAAAAAACCTTATTTTAATCAGTGAATTTTGTTTATTATAGCGTATGATAACAAAAGTAAGATATACAAGAATTTTATGTTTCATAGGTTGAGAGAACAGTCATTCGCACAACACAATAAATATAGCTTTTCATGGTTGTTGTTTATAAATTCTTGCTGTTGACTGTTCTTTTCTGATTTACCTTGACTTCGTATAACTTAAAGTCATAACAAAATCTAAAAATTTTAAACCACTTATTTGAGGGGACTTACCGCCTGATTGATTGATAACGAGTTTTTGCTGTCAATCATTTTTGCCATCAAAGCCTTGCAGTTATCTTTTACAGACATTTTTCTTACTGTTAGAAATGGATGTTTTGTATAGTTTTCTCTCGAAATGGAATAAATATCAAAATAAATTCTACCGGCGCTATTAATTTCATAGGGTCAGTGATTCAGTTTAAAAATTGAGACAAGCCCAATTTGATATGATGCAGCAACAAATATCTCTGCCTATCTCTTTCTACTAACACCGTTTTCTTCCCTTCCAATTCATTGCTGGTCTTCCCACCCTTCTTTTGCCTTGTGAATCCCACTTTAGGGACAACCTTGTTACATCTTCGGCTGGTTTTCTCAGTACATGTCCTATCTATCTCCACTTCCTCTTTCTTATATCGGATTCAATGTTTATCTGCTCTGTTTGACGTAGAAGTTATTCGTTATTAATTGTATTAGGACAGAAGTCGTCGTCGTCTTAAGCATTTGTTCACAGATGCCTGTGTCCTGTAGTTGGTTTGTAATCTTTTATATATGCCTCCTTGTTTCACATCCATTTAGCAGTAGTGACTTTACTTTATTGAGCATCTGTAGCTTTGTTTATTGTTTTTCAGTTTCTGTATGGAAATTCTAACTTCACGCTCCGTGACTTTTTGCATACATTAATGTAGTGTGCGCATGTTTCTGGTAGCAGCTGCTGTCTTGAGAATGTTTTCAGTATATCTTCTATACGATCATTTCTTCCCATCTTTTTTACTGAGCAATTCCAGGTCATCGCAACAGCATTTGTTCTAGCATGTGACATGTGACCCCTCTGATTTCGATAAAATTTCATCTACAGATAGCCAATGACAAAATAAAAATACCATTTCTTTCAAAAAATTAAATTTCGCTCTAGGGATGACACAGGGTGTCGGGAAAGTCTTAGGGGTTTGCAAAACATGAGTATCTTTGAATATCGATTGCAAACGATTGACTAAACCGATTTAAGTCTTTTATAGCTCATTGGAAAGGTAATTGATAGGACTTATAAAAAAAATTACGTAACATTTTTGAATAATTTTTTAAAAGTGTGTTAAACTTAAAAAAAATTTTTTCAAGATGGCGCTTTTGGGGAACCCTTGCTTTTACCACTTTTTTTTTCAGAAAAAAAAGTTTAACTAGTTCGTAATCTAAAATGAAAGTTTCCCAAGTATTTAATTTCTCGTTTTAAAAATAAAATTTTTACAAAATTTTCATTTCCGTTTTTTTTTCAATTTTTTTTTAACCAATTCAGTGAATTTATAAGTCCAATTACCTTTCCAATGAGCTATAAATGACTTAAATCGGTTTAGTCAATCGTTAGCAATCGATATTCAAAGATACTCATGTTTCGCAAACCCCTAAAGCTTTGCCGCCACTCTGTGTCATCCCTAGATCGAAATTAAATTTTTTGAAAGAAATGGTATTTTTATTTTTTCATTGGCTATCTGTATATGAAATTTTATCGAAATCAGGGGGGGTCAGGAACATCAATGTTGCGGTGACGTGGAATTGCTCTACTTATTTAGCTGTACTCTCCTACTTCAATAGGATTTCCGTTATGCTGTGGTGACAAAGTTGCACTTTGAGCTGACGACGATTTCCTTCCAGGTGTCATCACTAATTCATGGCTTTCAGGATTATTCTTGGTATCCAAGCACATCTGTACCAGTTTTTACGTAGGCTTTTTCAAATTGTTCTTACTTTTGAAATATACTGGTTGTTAAGTGGATCTCCTCCGATTTAACTGCAATTACCAGTTGGTGGTCGCTGTGTATGTCTGCACGTCATTTCGCTCTGGCATCTTGTAAGGAGGATAGAAACTTCTTACTACCCAGTACATGATCGATTTGGTTCTTGGTTTTCCCATCCGGTGAAATCCAAGTGTACAAGAACCATTACAGATTTAAACCTCATAAACTAACATAGTTCATGAAAGCCTCTATCTTATGTTAACCACTGTAACTTGATTTCCTTAATAAAAACAAAAGAAAAGATACTTTTAAATTAAATATACAAACAAGGCAACGTATGAATTAAATTGAAAAAAAAAAATACTAAGAAGGGTGCTAACAACAATTTTATCTCATCAGCCGCAGATAAAATTGTCCACGATTTAGTTATGGTAAATAATATTATCAAACATTATCTTATATTATCGCTCATAATATATTTTCCATTGCTTTTTTTAGTAACTATATCCAGAATGTTAAAATTAAAATCGTCAGTTACATGCAAGTTTTCATTCGTGATTCGTTTTAATTATAAATAAAAGGAAAAGACAAAAATTTATTATTTATTGTCTAATTGCCTAAAGGTATCAAACATTTTGCCTCTTAAACGCGATCAAACTCAAAAACGTCTAAAAGTAATTTCAGAAAAGGAATGAAATAATTTTAAACGAAAAATAACCATATTGCTGCGCCGTATGGGTTAACTGCCATTTTATTATGATCATTGCAAAAATTTGTAGTCGATCCTGTCTTTTGTGTGATCGATTTAAGTTAGAGATTATATTGGATTATTAATTTTCATTTTCTTTTTCATTATTCTTTTGTGTAAAAATAATTTATTAGATTAATAAAAAATAAAAAAAAATTGTTTGTTTGTCCATACGTTTTAGTGAAAAATAAAATATGTGTCACGCTAATTAAATTTTTGTTTTTTTTTTGTGTAATTTGAAGTGGGTTTTGTAATTTTGGAATTGATGATTGAATGTTGATTGGTAATAAAGTTCTTTTTTATTAATTTTTAAATTAAATATTGATTTTTAGTGGAAGAGATTATATTGTTGGTTTTAGAGTGATTTCTATTCTTTTAATAAAAGATTTTGATTGATATCGTGACATTTTTTACTTATTTTTTTTTGTATGAGTTTTTATCAATGTCTATAGTAATAAGTTGTTACAGATGTTGTAATTGATTGCATAAACTTGTAGGATAGATTTCATCATTGCGTACAATACAAATTTTAATTTTTTGATAGTTAAACGCAGAGCAAAAATTAAACGGATTTAGATGACCCATAGAACTCAACTCGATTGAATGAATTCTTCTATTGAAACTCGATCAATGATACAGGACACGCACCCGTATTGACTATCTACCTTCCTCTAAGAAACATAAATTGTGCGAAAAACATCGAAAGAAGGGACAAAAATATGTAACGTGATTAAGTTTGAGTTTCATCGAATAACAGGGACAAGAATGACACTATGTTTTGTGGAGGATTTCATTTTATATGGAAATATGGGAATCACTTGAGTTTTATCGGTTGTCAAATTTGTATGGAGCAATCGTGCGATTTCGGGTAATTTTAATTACATGGATTGCCATTATTATTTTTATTTTGAGAAAAATTCGTTAAAAATCTTACATTTAGAAATCCAGCAAAATGAGTTGTCACCAATCACGGTGAGAATGTGTTGTTGAGATTCAACTTAAGTAAATAGAGTGATGATGACGTTTCAACTTCAAAATATTATCGTATTGGTGGCGAAGTGGACAGCGTGTCTGCCAAACAATTTGAATTCACTCGCATTGATAAGATTATGAGTTCGAATCCCGAAACACGAAACACGTAAAAAAGATAAAAATCGTGTTTTTCTGTGAACAGTATTTTTTCTTTGGACATAAGTGATTTCACCCTAAATTTTTTTATTGAATTATGTATTTATTTTCTAAAGACTTCTAATAATTTACAATATAAATTGGTTTCAAAATTTCGTAAATAAGGAAAACAATTAAAGTATTCTTTATTTAAATATCAAAAAAAATCCACCTGCTTAGTGACAAAAACTTTCATAAAAAATGCATCCAAGCCCACCGTGATTTGTTTCATTTCCGATTTCATTGAATTTATTCATGTCTCATATTGATTATTTTCTAAACAAATAATAATGAATAATAATTAAGGTGGAGTATAAATTAATAAAACAAAATGAAAAAAACGACGTAAATAGGGAAGGCAACTTAATCATAGGCAAACTATCATCATCATTTTGTTACAAAACATACCTATTTTACAATAAATTTAATAAAAGTAATTTTTTGTGTGTATTGTATTATTATTATTAACGTTAAAAATATTTAATTTAGTTATCAGAATTTTTTTCATATTTGTTATCTTATTTTTCAGTTTAGTTTTCTCTGATAAGAAAGATAAATAATAAAAATCATTTTTATATATACATATTTTTATCGTATATGAGTTGACGTGTAAGGCATTATAATTTTATATTAAAAAGCGTATTTAGTGTTGAAAAATAAAGTAAATATGTGTTTTACTTTCTGTTACCATAGAATATATGTTACTTTGTTGGTTTTTCGAAATAAATTTAATTTTTTGTATTTTGCTTAAGTGTCCCATAACGTGACCTATTTGTTATCGTAATTTATTTATATTTTTTTTTTTTTAAATAAAAAGTGTTGTGTAATAGGGTTTAGAATATGTGTCACAACAACACATAAATACCTTTTAAGACCTAGGTCCAGAGCTAGGTCCCACAACAACTGGCGTTCTAAGGTGTTGATGAACGCTTTTTTTAAACTTCTTCGGTCGAAGCCGCCTGAGACTAAGGATTCCGGCAAACTATTCCATTTAGTAACTATTCCATTTTTAACTTACCAGAGCAAACGTAGCAGCGCATCCCTTTACCGTTCAAATAATTAGGTGTAGAACTGTAGCCTTCCAACGTGACTTTTTCAACAGAGTATCTCATCTTTGGAATGCCTTACCTTCCTGGGTTTTCCCTGATGAATTTAATCCTCAAGGCTTTAAAGTTAACGTTCATAAATTTCTCAGAGAATCTTAATTTGCATTCGATTCTTATCCCTAGTTGGCATGGTATCTTCGGATATTCAGAGACGTTAATTTATAATTTATTATAATTAACACTAAACATGCCTAACTTTGAATAAAAAAAAAAAAAAAAAAAATTTGTACGCAGTTCGGACAAAGAAGTCTTTCTGCGATCTGCCAGTATGCCAGCGCGGGATCTCGACCGTTTCACTGGTTGCGGTAACCGATTGCCGAGTGGAACGGGGGTAAAAATAAGTTTGAGGCATGATGCCGCTGATTTCATCTGAGCACTGCTGATGACGATATTTGTAAAAAACAACGAGGTCAGCAACAGTGCGACGATGTTGTAAGGTATCAAGTTTTGATGTCTCGATCACCCACAATTCGTATAGCCCGCTTTTGAACAGAGTCCAAGAGGACCAAGAAGGAAACAGAAGCAGCACCCCAAACTTGACAACAGTACTCCATACAGGGACGAATATAAGACTTATAAACATGGAGCAATTGGTAAGGAGTGAAAATTTTTTTGCATTTTGCATCTATTTAGGAGGCCGAGATTTTAGACGCGCTTTTTGCCATCGCCATTACATGATCGTTCCAGAGTAGGTCATTTGAAACTGTGATACCCAATAAACGAATGTTTTTGGGTGAATGTTATGTACCTGGAGGTACACCAGCGTTAATCAGTTTAAACTCAGAAGAAAATCCGTCTAAGGAGACCGAAATGTATCGGTTGGATAGAAAATTTTGAATCAGCTTCACAACATTGGGATGAAAACCATACGCAACGAGCTTGTGGATCAAGTTGGCATGCCAGACTCGATCGAATGCCTTGGAGATGTCTAAAGCGATAACGTATGTTTCACCACCTTTATCAAGTATGCTGTTCCAACAATGCGCTACATAGTTTAATAGATCGGTAGTTGATCTTTTGTTTCGAAAACCATATTGGCTTTTGGATATTAAATGATTTACTTTCAGAAATTTTGAAATATGTGTATTAATATAATGCTCGTAGACTTTGGATAGGACCGATAGTAAAGCTATTGGCCTATAATTTGAGATATCGGATTTTGGTCCCTTTTTGGGGTTGGGCTGGACATTTTTCAACTTCCAGCACGAGAAAAATATACCAGAATTGTAGGATTGGTAGAATATTTTAGTCAAAGTTGGTGCAAGTTCTTTGGAGAAGATTTTTAAAATAATGGGTGGAATATTGTCCATTCCTGAGGCTTTGTTGCTTTTTAACCCCTTTCAAAGTTTAACGACTATTTTGGGTTTGAAGTGAAGTTCATTCATATTAACTCCTGAAGACTGGATTTGGGGTATTTCTTTATGAGTTTCCAAAACAGTGGAGTTCAGAGCAAAGCGTTCAGCGAACAAGTTAGCTTTTCTTGCGGGATCATTGACGATTAAATCACCATCAATAATAGGGGGAATAGAGGATTTTATACGAGAAAAAAAAAAAGAATTTAAAGAATTAATGGCACTGTAGAAACTTTTGTCAGAAACAGACATAGACGTAAGTTTTGAGGCTTTCGCTCTGTCAATTTCGGCTTTTCGTTTGAGATAATCTGGTTAGATATTTTGCTGGCCTTTAGATATTGGAATCGATTAGCTGGAGTTTTGTTATGAATCCAAATATTAATATATGGAGGGGCTGAAATCTCACAGCTCTGCGATATCAAGACTTCGGTCTGGGTTAAGGATTTTGATATAGTTTTCGGCAAAAAACTTTTATGAGGACATGGTTTTTAGTTTTGGGCAGCGATATCAAACATAACTTTTTGTTAAAGTACATGTATTTTTTTATCTCTGTTTAGATATGTATTACAAAACTAACACGAAACATCAATACGTTGTTGGAAAATTATAACAGATCATATATTAACACAATTTAGTGAAAAGATGCTACACTCAGCAAACTACTCAAAAACCTCTCCATTTAGCGTTTCGTGAAGATATTACAAAATCACAAATCCATATTTCTTTCAAAATTCTAAAAAAATTGTAAAATAAAAAATTCAAGCTTTTTTCAAACAAAATTCTAAAAATATTTTAAAAATTATTACAAAATCACAGATTAAAACTTTTTTCAAAAATTCTAAAAATATTGCAAAAATTATAACAAAATTAAAAATTGTAACTTTTTCCAAAATTATAAAAATTATAATATAAATAAAATCAAAAATTCTATTTTTTTTGGACTTTTTGACACACTTCCGGTAGAGTTATCGAACATCGAACGCTTTTCCCATTGAGTAAACCTATTTTTAGAAAAAAAAATTATTCAAATCCGTCCAGCGGTTTTCTAGATTTCGTAGGTTGTGACGGCCGGCAGACACACATACGTTTTTTTTTGCTTTTTTAGAATCAGTAGGTCTTAAAACGAGAAATGCCAAAAAAAGAGGGGGTAAGAATTTCACTTTTAGCTCATGAATGTAACACTTAGGTCTTTCAGACCGAAGTAATGATCTACGTTTGTCCCGACTAGAAATTAGATCAGTATAGGGTCCGATCCGGATCAGGATTGCCTGAAGACTGATCAGGGATGAATCAGGCCTCCTGATCCGGGCATGATGAAAAATCGTCACGCCATATATGATCCGTACAGGATCCGTTTAAATCATCCATGCCGGATACATTTCAAAGATCCATTCCGGATCCATTTCAAAGATCCATTCCGGATCCATTTCAAAGATCTATTCCGGATCTATCTTAAAGATCCATGCCGGATCCATTCAACAGTTTCATGTCCGGTCTGGTCAAGAGATCCATACCAGATCCGTTCAAAGGTTTAGAATTAATTTTGTTCTTAAATATTAATTTGACATTAAATAAATGAAAAAAATATTACCATTTTTCCTTAATTTTGTTCATAATTTCAAGTACACTTCAAATGCTTATAAATTTAACTCAGAAAAAAAAGATAGCTTATTTAACGTAAAGTATATGTAAATTTAACTGAAAATGACGTACGAATTGAGCCAGCGGAGGCATAAGTAAACTAAACAAAATTGACTAAGTAAAATCTACTTAAAAGCATGTAAAACCTTTTGCGCTGTTATGCTACTATTATGCTACCATCTTGTCTCACCAAAAAAATGAAAAAAAATTTAGTTTTTTGGCAATTATTAATCGTTTTTTTATTAATTCAGGGTGAGAGAATTTTATACACGGCAATGATTAACAGCGGTTAAGAAGGGCTCTGTAAAGATAAAATGCTATTTATTATTAATATTTATTTTGGACTTAACCCGGATTCGATCCCCAGCATTAACCATTCGTCTATCTAAATAATTATTTACATCAATTTATTTATGAATATTATGTTGATGCTTAAGTTTAGGACGTTCGAGGGTTCGATTCCCAAACTGACCACTATTTATTTTTATTACATTTTTATTATTTTTTTAAAATAACATAAAAATGATTCCTTTTTATTCATAAAAATTCAATTTCACAGCATTTCAATTTATCGATACTGTAGTTATTTTAAAATTATATAGACCTAAACATTTCAAATTTATTCCGACAATAATAATAATGTAACTAAGGTAACACAAATAACAATTATATATATGTCAAATTCTTTTTGCCAAAACATTGTTCTGACATTTTTTGCTCTCAGATCAATTTATTATTTGACATTACGTGTTTTATTTGGTCAAAAAAAGTGAGTTTTCACCCTAAAAAGATTTTTTTGAATCTAGATTTTTAGCTATAGAGCAAAACATAAAATACAATAAAAAAAGAAATACATATATCTCTCAAAATTAGTAAACAAACAAAACGCCACGCCAAAACGTAAGAACATGTGCTGCATAAATTGACAGCTATACATATGTAAATTTTACTATTATTTTAAGTAAAATTTACGTTTTATATGACTTTAATACTGTGATACGTAATTTTCAAACTATGAAAACGTAAATTTAAAGATGCCTTAGTAAAAAGTACGTATCATATAAGCAATTTCCAGCATACTTAAGTTAATCTCTTTGGGTAAATAGTGGATTATATATACGCGTGTATATAAGTATGTTTAGCACTATTTGCCATGTAAATTTGGCATTTTTCGACGGTTATGTTTTACAAAATTGTTAAGTAAATGTAACGACCATTAGGTAACTTTGTTTTCATCTTTCAAAATTTACTGTTTCAGTAGTAAATTTATTTTCAAAAATTTTACAATTCCAATTATTAACGTGGCACAGTTATGTGTCTATATTACTTAAATTATCAATACTTTGCACTAATAAATTTTAGAAAAACGTACGTTATGTTTACAATTTTGGAGTTACTATAGCGCATAAGTAACAAACGCATCGTTTTTTTTTCTGAGTGCAGTAAGTTTGTTAATTATTTCTTATTTTTATTTTATTTAGTCCAAGTTTTGGCATTATTGATGATTTTTCCAATGGTATCATAAAACTCTTTGTCACATAGGCTCTTATGAAGGTATGGATCCAAGTTTGGATTCGAAAACTAACTTCACCTATACCTGCTTTAGATCACTTGTCATATTTCAAATAGAATAATTTTTGAGCAACATAATAAGTATTTCACCAATTACTGTTAACAAAAAACATCTGGAAATTCTTGAGTAAAGAGGAGATGCAAGATAAAAATTTAAATTATATGCTTTAAGGTTAATAAGCAAGATCCCTCACAACTGTAAGTTTGACAATGCTGTTTTCGATTCTACAATAAATTTGTACTTATAAGTACAAAATATTAAAAAATTAAATAGATTCAGTCTACAGTTAATTATTACAGTTAAGTATACTATAATTAACTTTTTAAAAAGTTATTAAAAATTCGTGAAGAATGAGAAAATTTTTTGCACAAAAAAATTTTAAGTTAAGTACCCGAGCAGAAATTTGTCAGGGCTCAAGTAAGGCCCTGATCAGGTTTGCCCTAACCTGGATCAGGCATTGGTAGGACAGCCTGATTGGGCCCTGATCATGAGTGTAACGCTTTTGCCCTATCAGGTCCTGATTGGGATTACCGGATCAGACCCTGATTGGGATAATCGGATCAGGCCCTGATTGGGATATCCGGACCCAGACCCTGATATATATTTATATACTATATACATAAATTAATCAAATTAAAATAAAAAAATTACAATGGAAAAATTAAAACATACATACCACCTTAATGACTATTATTATAGTCTTTCAGCCGAGAAGCTATAACTAAAATATACATGAAACGATTTTAACTATATATTTCTAAAATGGATAATACTCTAGTGAATTTTAACCAATTGAAATTTCAGCTAGGGGTCAAATACGAGAAACCTGATCCGGGCCGGATGTATTCAAATAAGGTTAACCCTAAAAGGGTATTCTAAATCAGGCCCTAAACAGGCCCACATCAGCTTGCTCTAATAGAGATTGCCCTTGTAGGACTGACCAGGCCCTGATCACGACCTGACTGTATTCAGGTTTTCCCTAACTAATTTCTGCTCGGGTAAATGTACTATTATGACGTCGATAATATAATCAAAATAATAATTCAGTTATACCATTAATAACGAATTTATTGTTTAATGAGCAATATATTATATACAGAATGGATCAGGTAAAAAACTAAATTTTGTATTATTATCCAGTTCAGGACATCGGATAAGATGAGTTTTTTCGATCAGAAACTGATCGTATGACTGGATCAACGGATAAAGTACTGCACGCTGATCAGAAACGGGTACGATCAGAAACGGTACTGTACGCTGATCAGGAACTGATCAGATAACCGGATCAAGGGAAACGGTACTGTACGCTGATCAGGAACTGATCAGATGGCCGTATTACGGAAAATCTGATCCGGATCTGATCATAATCCGGGTTCCCTGAACTAATTTCCAGTCGGGTAAGTGCCGTTTTGGCAGCTTTCGAATACAAGTATTTTTGTTTGGGTTTTATATCGAGAAAGGGACAAATTTGTTGATAGCAAATTGGATGGTTTCTGTAATGTTTTGAGCAGAAACATTTACATTGCCAGTGTAAAAACAATGATAGTCGAAAGGGAAACCATGGAAAAAATTTTGAAGACCACTCTTATCCATTTTCGAGTAGTGAAATATTTTACGGGGTTTGGGAGCTGTAGTTTTAAGTAAATCAGTTTTGATAACTGTTGAAATTAAATAATGATCAGAATTTCCAATACTACCTTTTGCGACATCGACACTCGTAATATCTGGCATTGTGGTAAGATAGAGATCTAAAAGAAAACTATTATCGCCGCCATTACGGGGAGTGAAAGTCGGTGAAAGTTTTAACAATTTGGAATAGGCCCTGAGACGCGGCAAAAACGTCTGCCAGTTTTCCACTATTGTCAACATCGTCGGTGGATTTGGAGAATTCCAACCATGATTTGTTGTGGACGTTGAAGTCACCGGTAACGATAACTTCACAATTAGGGGACTTTGCTTTAATCTCAACCACAATTTTTGTCACTAAATTAAAAAAGATTGGGTTACGTTTGTTGGGGGACCGGTATAAAGCTATTGTAAAAAAATTAATTTCTGGAAGACAAATCTTTAAAACCATTGTGTTGAAGTGGTCACCGTGTAGTTCAAAACTTGGAAAGCCCAAAACTCTCACATACGCAACACTCTCATGAATGAATGCTGATCCAGCTGAAGCAGCGCACCCAGACGCAACGCTCACCACATCAATCGAGGCACAAAGCCTACACAGAATTATGTGTTATTCTGATTCTTCGGAAGAGCTAACGAGCGGTACCACAACGGAACGCGGCCCAGCTAAGACTGGGAGTGCCACCGTTGACTAATAAAAGTTCGTCCGTCAGCACCCTAAGATATCATCTTGGCTAATGAGATATCCTGCCATTGCCAGTGGTATGTGATATCTCACGCTAGCTCATATGTCAATGGCAGGGACTGGAGTACGCAGGGTAGTCAGACCCGTAAATCAACATTGATCATAATCGATCAAAATCGATCCCTCCTGCAAAAAATATTGCCAGTCAAAACGTATTCCGCCGATTATTCTTAAAACATTTGCAAAAGAGCTATCACCGATCCTCACTAAAATTTTCTATTTGTCGTATAAGAAAGGCGTTTTTCCTGAAATCTGGAAAATGGCAACTATGCAACCAGTTTCAAAAAAGGGCAGTAAAACTGATCCAACTAATTACAGACCCATTTCAATTTTGTCCGTTGTTGCAAAAATCTTTGAGAAATACATTAATTTTAATATAATGACTTTCTTAGAGTCATCAAAATTGCTTAATGAAAGACAATACGGGTTCCGTAAAGGAAGGGCGACAGGAGATTTACTCTCTTTTGTCACTCATGTATGGAATAAATCTCTTGAAATCCATAGTGAAACTTTCGGTGTTGCTCTTGATATATCTAAATTCTAAAGCATTTGACAAAGTATGGCACAACAATCTTATTTGCAAATTAAGTTGCTATGGTTTGGACGACCAACTTATTACTTGGGTACAGAGTTTTATTTCGGAACGAAAATTTCGGGTCAATGTTGATGGTTTCTCATCAGAAATTTTTTCAACTAATGCAGGCGTTGCTCAGGGTTCTGCCTTATCACCAACTCTTTTTCTTATTTATATTAACGATTTGTTGAATTCAACTGTTAATCCTATTCACAGTTTTGCTGATGATAGCACACTTCATGCATCACATGAAATGTCTAATATACATTCTCCATCAGCGCTTAATAACTGTAGGTCAAATTTGATAAATTCCTTAAACGATGATCTAACGACAATCATAGATTGGGGTTTTATTAACAGTGTTGAATTTAATACGAGTAAAACACAGGTTTGCCATTTTTCTAGACTGTCCGCACCTAATCCGTTTCCTTTAAAGTTTGACTCCAAAGATCTTGTGGAGAAAGAATCTGTAAGACTTCTAGGAGTAGAAGTTGAAAACAATATGAAATGGAATTCTCATATTTTTAACCTAGCTAAGAACGCTGTTCAAAAATTGGGCATTTTGGGACGATGTCGTAAATTTTTCAATAGCGAACAGCTTCTATTAATATATAAATCATTTATACGTCCCTGTATGGAGTACTGCTCTCACATCTGGGGTGGCGCATATATTAGTAGTTTAAAGTGTCTTGACTCTGTTCAGCGTAGAGCTGTTAAATGGCAACTCAACTCCTACTAATGAGCTTGATTCCTTGCAACACAGACGAAATGTTGCTGATCTGACAATTTTCTATAAGTACGTTATGGATGAACAAACTTCCAATGAGATCAAATCTATTTTACCTGAACTAGCGAACCTATCACGTAACACCAGAGCAAATTTTGTGGCCCATCCTTTTTCAGTTCATATAAAAAAGTGCAGAACTGTTGCCTTTCAGCATGATTTTTTCAACAGAGTCTCTCATTTATGAAATGGAATTCTCATATTTTTAACCTAGCTAAGAACGCTGTTCAAAAATTGGGCTTATCCTCATGGGTTTTCCCTGATAGCTTTAATACTCAAAATTTCAAAGTTAGCGTCCATAAGTTTCTTAAAGAAACTGAATAAATATTCAAACTTAATCCCAATCCCTAGTTGGGCATGGTATCTTCGGATATTCAGAGACGTTAATTTATAATTTATTATAATTAACACTAAACATGCCTAATTTTGAGTAAAAAAAAAAATAGATTAAGAACAATTTTCAAATTATCTAATGTTCCTAAGTACTTTTAGTATGTGGACTGGAACGAACTAACTAATAATAAACAAGGATCATATAAGTGATTTTTAAATATTGCACCTACTCAGAATTTATATTTAAATATTGATTTCTTTCTTTTCTTTAATAAATTTGGTCATTTGACCACCCCCCGTCCTCGGTGTGACCAAGCATTTGATTCAGTTTCTCAGCATTTCAAAAAGTGAGCTTGGGTAGAGTTAGAACACATTTGCTGAAACACGTAATTAAAGGCACTATCCAATATCACCAGTAAGCCATTTAGAAATTAATCTGGTTCGGTCGGCTATGAGTAAAGGTGTGTCAGTTGGGTTAAACGTCAATCTAAATTCAGAAACTTTTGAAACAAATAACTATGAATTAAAGTCAAAGGTGTTATTTATTCTAATGGTGCAATGCATGACTTGAATCACTCAAGGTTGAGGTCTACTGCACACTAACTTTTCAATATAGCTGACACTCCGCTCATAGGAGTATGGTATGGAAGCTATAGATGTAAGTCCCCACCCGACACGTTGATTTCCAAAGTCAATAATCCATAACCATAAATCAGCAACTTCGCCAATCGCTATTTTTCCATACCTTGCCTATGTTAGTTTTGTCAATATTTTTCTTCAAAACAGAATTTGAAAAATATCCTAGAAGGAAGCTCTGGCTCTCCATGTAATCCAAATGAATCAATAAAAAACTAAACTCCAGCAATAGCGATTTTTATGTACAAATTCCATTTGCCAAGATTTGACATTTCTCTAGATTTAAAAAAAAATCCAAAAGTCCTTGCCTATTTTGTATAGTTTTGTCGATGATTTTGTGCAACATGCTGGATGGAAGTTCTGGATATTCATATAATCAAAATTGCTCAAAATAAGCCAATTACTACAAAACCTTGGTCATAAATCGACTAAATTCCGACAGACAATCGCCATTTTCCATACCAAACGAAAATATCCTTTAAATATGCTGTCATTCCTAGACCTGTTGTTTGATTAAGCTCACATTTCCACACGGTGCATGCTATGGTTTGAATATCCATGTAATCAAAACTCAAAATAAGACGATTACTATAAAGAAAAAGAACTGTCCACAAATCGACTAATTTCCACATCCGTTATGAATTATGATGCTCCTTGTCATTATCAGACATGGCAAGAATAACATCAGATAATTTACTTATTCGCTTTATTATTATGAGAAATAATTGTTGCATCATGATATATGGATGCAATTGATCCGATGATGGCGCTGATGAAAGAAATGATGGCACAGCAGCAACAACAATTTGCTGATATGATGGCCAAACAAGGAAACAATCTGATAGCCCGACAAGAGAAACTGGCAGCGGAACAAAAAGTAGAGCAACAACAACAACTTGCTGATATGATGGCCAAACAAGGAAACAACCAACAACAACAACTTGCTGATCTGATGGCCCGACAAGAGAAACAGGCAGCAGAACAAAAAGTTCTGGCAGCAGAACAAAAAGTAGAGCAACGACAACAGTTTGCTGATATGATGGCGAAGCAAGAAAGTCTACGTGAAGTAATCGAGTCACGTATATCCAGTGCGGAGGTTAAAATCAACAACGTGGAAAAGGAGCTGCGGAAAATTACCGAGGAACATGAAGAGAAATTACGCAATCTTTCGAGTGAATTCCGCCAAGAAATAGCACAAATAAAGTCAGGTAACATGATCAATCCATCAACTACTTCAGCTCCAGCTAGAGTGAAAACACCCGCATTTGATGGATCTACATCGTATCAGATATTTAAGATGCAATTTGAGATAGCAACAACTGGAGTTGATCACCAGCAAAAAGCAAACGCGCTTATATTGGCATTGAAGGGACCTGCTGCTGAAATTTTGCAGACACTATCAGCGACAGAGCGTGATTACAGCAAGATAATGGAGGCCTTAGAAGTAAGATATGGGGAAAGTCATATGCAAGCTCTCCATCGCATGCAGCTCAAGACACGAAAACAAGGAGTCAGTGAAACTTTGCAAGAATTAGAGGCTGACATTGTCAGACTGGTTAATCTGTCATACCCGAACTATAACGCTGAACATCGAGATGAGCTGGCAGCTGATACATTTATCAATGCTCTTCGAGATATACAAATGAGAAATCAGCTGTATCTAAGCGGGAAGAAATTACCTGCGGAAGTCTTAGCATTGGCCCTGCAAATGGAAGCCGGAAAAAGAGCGTATGGCTCAGATAGAGTACGTCAGATGGAAGTTGCTGAGGAACCACTGAAAGCAGCGCTTGATGAAGTGATCATGCGTGTCAAAAGTTTGGAAGATAAACCTGAACGAAATCAACGAAGTAGATCTAGCAGAGTAAGATGCTGGAACTGTGGGAACCTAGGGCACATCAGACGGGAATGCAAAACACGAGTAGCAGCAAAAGAAGGAGTAGTTCCAGTCCAGACGATGAACCTCTCAAACAAGCAAGTGGATGTTAAAAAGGAAGGAGATTGCCGTGTTGAGCACCGTAAGAAAAGGATACCAAGGGAATGCAAAACACTAATAGCTGCAAAAGAAGGAGTAGTTCCAGTCCGGTTGATGAATCTTTCAAACAAGCAAGTGGATGTCAAAAAGGCATAAGATTTCCACGTTGAACACCGTAAGAAAGGGATACATTGTAACGCTGACGATCGTTCAAGAAAACCCTGTATTGAGGAGCGCAAGTCATGTAGCAGGACTGAGAGAAGTCAAGCAATGAAGGTGAAACAAATTAAGTTCCAAACTCCTGACGATTGGTGTACCGAGGCATTTAAAAGAGAGCAGCTAGAAGATCCAGCTATGGCTCCAATATTGAAATGGAAAACCGAGGGAAGGCGGCCAGAGTGGAAAGAGGTATCACCTTTAAGTACGGAAGTGAAATGCTACTGGGCGCAATGGGACTCACTATTTATGGACAACGGGATACTTAAAAGAAAATGGGAGTCCGCTGATGGAAAGAAAGTGTTAGAACAACTGGTGTTGCCATCAAGTCGAGTGGAAGAGGTACTGGGAAAGCTGCATGGAAGTATTTCTGGAGGACACCTGGGAGTCAATAAAACCCTGGCTAAAGTAAGGGAGAGGTTTTATTGGGTAAGGTATCGTACCGACGTGGAGCAATGGTGTCGGCGATGCGATACTTGTGCAGCGAGCAAAGGACCAAAAACTAGAACTCGAGGAGAGATGCAACAGCACAATGTGGGTGCCCCAATGGAGAGAATTGCTATAGACATCGCGGGGCCATTTCCGGAAACGACAAAAGGTAACAAATACATCATGGTGGTCATTGATTACTTTACAAAATGGCCGGAAGCTTATGCAATACCGAACCAGGAAGCAGTTACGGTCGCGGAAACATTAGTCAATGAATGGGTTTGCAGATATGGAACACCGCTCGAATTGCATACCGACCAGGGAAGGAATTTCGAATCTCAACTGATGGAAGAGCTGTGCAGAACACTCGGCATTAGAAAAACACGAACTACACCTATGAACCCGCAGTCAGATGGCATGGTAGAACGATTCAACCGAACCATGGAAGAACATTTGTCAAAGGTAGTAGAAGCCAACCAAAGAAATTGGGACAAGGATCTTCCGTTATTCTTGATGGCCTATCGTAGCGCAGTGCACGATACGACAAATGAAACGCCAGCGAATATCATGTTCGGAAGAGAACTACATCTTCCTAGTGACATCGAGTTTGGCATCCCTGGAGGTCTGGTATCCACGAAAACAGATTATGTGGGACAACTAAGGGAGAAGATGAATAAAATCCATCAGCAGGTTCGAGACCACATTAAGATTGCCAGTGACAAAATGAAAACCAGGTACGACATAAATGCAAATAGTGGCGGTTTTCAAGAAGGAGAATTGGTATGGCTATACAACCCCAGAAGAACTAAGGGAAGATCACCCAAGCTGCAGCCAGATTGGGAAGGCCCATATAAAATAATCAAACGAATTAATGATGTCATCTACCGCATACAAAAGGGACCCCGTACCAAGATGAAAGTGATACATCTGCAAAGGTTGGCACCGTACCAAGGTAACAGCACCAATGCGATATCTGATATTGTTCGGGACGAACAAAACTAAATGGAGGGCAATGTAATAAACTTCGTCCAGAATGGGTTAATTTTATTTACTCATTCATTAATTAAAAGTTAACTCCTTTTTCAATCTTTTACTTGTATTGCAAATTGTATTGCATAAATTAATGTAAATTAAATTTGTTATACAAATGTTTACATTACTGGATTAAAAGGAGTTACCTAATACATTTTGCATAAATTAAATTTGAGTTCGCTAATACAAATGCAAGTATGAATGAAAACAGGTGTGGCCTATTTCAGATGTACGGACTACGTAGTATTGATTTCTAGTGGATTATAGAAGTTTCGATTTATTTATTTTTCGATATAAATAAGCAAACAAAAATATCAGATAGCAGTTTAATTTTGCAATTAAAAGTGTTTATAAATATTCGCAAGTATAAGGAATAATCGGTGGTACTTGAGCCTGGGTATTAATAGTGAAAGAATTTGAACCTAGTGGAATAGTAAATACAGATTTTACGATTCCGACTCTCATTGATTCAAATTGTGGAAAGCGGTGAAATTTATGGTACATAAATTGGAGACCATAGAATTTATTGTAATTAAAATCGGAAGTTGCTGTAATTGGTTGATAAATAAAGTTTGAGATTCTGTTAACCAAAGATCTGTCTTTTACTGTCGTGTTTGTTCAATAATCTAAAAGAACCAACGAAGAGTCGTTACAATATAATCAAAATTGCTCAAAATAAGCCAATTACTACAAAACCTTGGTCATAAATCGACTAAATTCCGACAGACAATCGCCATTTTCCATACCAAACGAAAATATCCTTTAAATATGCTGTCATTCCTAGACCTGTTGTTTGATTAAGCTCACATTTCCACACGGTGCATGCTATGGTTTGAATATCCATGTAATCAAAACTCAAAATAAGACGATTACTATAAAGAAAAAGAACTGTCCACAAATCGACTAATTTCCACATCCGTTATGAATTATGATGCTCCTTGTCATTATCAGACATGGCAAGAATAACATCAGATAATTTACTTATTCGCTTTATTATTATGAGAAATAATTGTTGCATCATGATATATGGATCTGAATGTACGTAATTATGACATAAATCTAACTGTTTGTCACATTAAGCCTGCATTTTTCAAATTTATGAAAATTTTGTTCACTGAAAAAAATAAGCTTTATTAAGATAGCGGACTAAAAATGTAGGCTACAACCAGGACCTAGTCCGGCATTTGGAGCCAATTTGAAGCCAATTTGTTACGCCATTAAAAAATTTGTAGCCCCTGCCAATTTTGAGAAATTCAAGAAACCGCTTTCTTAAATTTAAGCCAGTGGTTTTCACAATATCTCACGTTCTATTCACCCAATTTTAATTTTTAATACATCAAAATTTGTAGCCGATTATCAAAATTTGTAGCCGATTAGGCTTCAATTTGTTACTTCATTAAATAATTTGTAGCACCCTGCGATTTTAAAAAATTCAGAAAGCCGTTATCTTAAATTTAACTTTTTAAGTTAGCGGTTTTCAAAATATCTCACGATCCATCCATCCTATTTTAATTCTGAATAAATCAAAATTTGTAGCCAATGTGGAACCAATTAGTTACATGTTTCTTTGGCTACAAATTTTGATATATTCAGAATTAAAGTTAGATGAATAGAAAGTGATAAATATTGAAAACCGCTAGCGTAAATATAAGATAACGGTTTTTTTGAATTTCTCAAAATTGGAGGGGGCTACAAATTTTTTGATGACGTAACAAATTGGTTCCACATTGGCTACAAATTTTGATTTATTCAAAATTAAAATAGGATGAATGGATCGTGAGATATTTTGAAAACCGCTAACTTAAATTTAAGATAACGGCTTCTTGAATTTTTCAAAATTGGCAGGGCTACAAATTTTTTAATGGCGTAACAAATTGGCACCTGACCAGGTCCTGGTTGTAGCCTACATTTATAGTCCGCTATCTTTATAGAGCTAAAAAAATAATCTAATAAAATAACTATCAACATTTAGGTGAACATCCTTAAATAAATAAATAAATTAACAATTCCGACTCCGATATGTTTTAGGAGCCATCGATAGTAGATCTGTCCAGTAGATTTCTCAGAATAGCTCACACAGCCAAACAAACACTTTCTTTTATTATTACAGATATCTTGTTCTATTTATTTATTGACTAAAAATTAAAAAAAAACTCAAACATAAACACAAAGAAAAAAATTAATTAAAATTTTACAAAATAAAAACTAAATATTTTAAAATTTAATTTTAATTCTTATCTTATTTACATTATTTAAAAATTATTTAATTTTATTTTTAATATTTAAATGTAAAAAAAAATGGAAATTAACGACAAAAAATAATTATTCAAGAAGAAAATTTAAAAGATTTCATAAAAGAAATAGGAAAAATAAAAGAGAAATGATTAGAAGTGACACTCTTCCTTTATATATTTATATTTATTCTAATTAATTATAGTTATATTATTAGTAAAATTGGAATGATTTAGGCGTATGGAAAAAACATTTTTATTTATTTATTTTTAGATAATTACAAAAATTAACTTAGTTATTAATTATATTATCAATATTTATAAAAGAACATTAATTTTTTATTTGAAGTTTAATTAATAATAGAGAGCGTTAATTTCGATAGAGTTTATAAATTTTTGGGTGGGCAGTTAAAATTTTGACTATACTAAGGGTTTTCCTTAAAGGTTTCTCTGTCAGTCTAAAACTCTGTTTTCTTGGTTTTCTTGATATTGGTAAACGGTCAATCTCTACAATTTTGAAAAGATAATATTTAAGATATTCAATGCCAACCCGTTAAATAAATTAAAAATTTTTTGTGATGTTTTCTTTATCATAATAATAAAATTGTATTAATGAATCTATGCCCTAAAACGGGGCTAGCTTTTTGTAATAATCGCGTTGTAATTGCGATATTGGTTTGTTTGTTATGTTATTACGTACTTTTTGTTCCTGTGTAGCTTGTCCTGTCTAGTAACTAGGTTTTTGTATACACCCCGATTACCAAAGGCAAGTCATGTCACTTTAAATGACTAAAGTCACATCGTATCGTAATTTTCGTATTGTTGAAGTCGTTTTTTACGCCTCAAGTCATTTTATACGACAGATGTCACTTTAAATGACATTTCAGTCGCCTCAATTTTTCATGTGACAATAATTTTTTCAAACGTCTTTAATTGTTTTTGTGAATTTGAAGAACGTAAAATGTAAGATTTTGTTAGTTTTGAAGTTTTTTAGTTTCAGAATTTTTAGTTTTAGTCGTGACCGTTTTTATCGACTTCAATAATATCAATTTGTAAGCGACGTGACATGACTATAGTGAGACACATGACTTTGTGTGAGTTGTATTTCTTCTGTCAGTTGATATATTGAAATTACGTACACCCTAATTATCGAAGGGAGGTCATGTCACTTTAAATGACCAAAGTCACATCGTATCAATTGTCGTTTTTTACTAATACAAATACAAGATATTTCTATATGATACGCAATGATACGCAACAATACAAACATATACATAACATCCTAAGGTTGTAATGGATATTTTTGTTTATCGTAATAAATTAAAGAGTGAAGTGAAACGTATATTCTAGCTGGAAAGAATAAATAATTATAGTAATACTCTACGAGTTCTGAAATTTGAGCTTAATTAAATCACCGGTGGAGATATGCCAGCATATTGGGTAAATATTTTCATTTTAGACAAAGAAAAATCTTGGGAAATCGAAACTATAAAATTTCTTCTAATGTTTCACATTTATAATTAGCCGATTTTCCTAACTTCATAGATTTATTTTAACAATTGCAATTTTCATATTCTCTTATTCAACAAAATCCCAATTTTTTTATTTCGAAAAAGGTTCTAATATTTTCGATTTCTCTAATCTCTATATCTCTTAATTTATTAATTTCAAAATTGTTTATCGTAATAGTTTTCCAATTGTCTATCTTTCTTGTCTGACAAATTTTTTAAAATTCGATTTTGGGCAATTTCACAATTAAAAAAATAAACATGAGGATAAAGAATACTTCATAAATGGAAAAACCAGCAATTTACAGAATTTAATATCTAGAAATTACAAAATTGAAATATTGGACAAGTAAGAAAATAATCATACATACACCGAAAACAAAAAAAAAATTTGAAAATTTCTGAACTATAAAAATCAGAAAATAAGAGTTTGGGTAATAAGAGTAGAGAAAGTAGAACACTGAAGTAACTAACAGGCAGTTATTAAATGAACATTTAAATCAAAGAAAACAATGCAAATTGAAAACTACGAAATATAATAACACAATTGTCTCCGATCTAGTTCAGCGGCTAATTTAGTATTCAAAGCCACTGTCCCTGTAATTTTTCAGAATTTATATTTTCAAACCAAGTTGTTACTTAATTGTACAGTTTACACATAAAGTTGCGAGATTTTCAAAACGTTTATTTTTGATGAGTTTTAATATCATCGAATTTCTATTAGGTCTGGCTGTTCAGACTACAAGTTAATGGTAGACAGATCATAAAATCGTGAAAAATGCATGGGGAGCGTTGGGTAGGAAATGACTGAACGAGCCGATTTTGTTTGAGGAGAACTAACTAGTCCCTCACTGGAAGGAACAATATGGAATCAAATTATTGAACTTTATATAACAGAATATTTTCTTTTTAAAACAAACTTTAGCTCTTGAATCCAAATTTTTCATTTTTTGTAACTATCCAAATTTAAAATTTTTGAAATTTTTTTATTTTCTACATTTTAATTTTTAATGCATTTATTTCAGTTATTTGGTTTTTCATTTTTAAAATTCTGTAACTTATGTATTGTTTTAATTTTTTTTGATTTCACATTTTTTATTAAGTCAATTGTGATTGGTTAACACTGAAGCGGTTTAAATTTCTTTGAATTATTAGTGAAAATATTAAACTAGATGTATTTTATAATTTTTTACAAATTTTAAAATTTGGTCGTTAAATTTCAAAATTTGAACTGAAGAAACAAAAGGTTTAACATTGGAGGTAAAATATTAAATTTAAAAAGAACAATTAAGAAAATATCAAATATGAGGAATATGAAAAAAAAAAAAGAAAAATTGAATAAATTTGTAAATGTAAGTAAATACTAACGAAAGTATTTTAACGAAATTGAGAAATCAAAAAATAAAATGTAAATTATGAAAAGAAAATTGGAATATATATACATAAATCTAGCATTTAAAAACTCCGATTATTTAAAAACAAGAACTAAAAAATAAAATGATAGAATTAACATTTTAAAAATTTAAAATTCACAAAATAAAATATTACAAGAAAGCAAAACTACGAACCTCTATAATTTTCTTGATTTTTATTTTTATAGTTTTCTTACTCTGTGATTACTTTTTCTACTCAAATTGTTTTACTTAACCATATTTTTTTTTCAATTGTTTTTGATTTTCAAAGTTTAATTTTTCAATTATTCATTTTTACCAATTTTTTCTTATCTCAACAAATTATTCTTTTTCTTTCATTTTCTTATATACATATATACCATATTTTCTTAATGTTTAATTATTAAACTTTTCAATCTACTTATTCTAAAATAATAGTGGTTAGTGGCAATGTAAATTTGTAATCTTTTTAATTTAAATTGTATTGTAACATTAAACCAGCAAATAATTGTGTGTAATTCGGAGATTATTTTTTTTAGAGCATGTAGTAGTACTTCATTTCAACTTAAGCAAGCCGAAGAAAATAATCATTGGCTATAATTCAGAATAATGATATGAACAAAAAAAACTTGAGATCAAAAATTGAGAGCAAAATTGCGCTGCTATAGTAAAGTATTCACTTAATTGATGTTAATAGGCGTTTTATCACCATGCTGATAAATCGTCCACAAAACCAAAAAAACCGTTTCAATCTTATGTTCGTTGTTTGCACTGGAGTCAGAGTTCATGATAACTAGGTAAAAAATGCAAAATGCAATTGATAAAAAGGAGCGAAGCAAGCAATTTTCCCAATTTTCCCGTTGAAAGTCTATGGGAACCATTTTTCGGTGATTATTGCTCCGTGGTATGTCTAATTTTCAATATTTTTTTTTTGGAAACCATCTATGGCTAGATGTCGTCTTATATGCAAAATTTCATTTTGATATCTTTAGTAGTTTGGGAGGAGTATGCGGACAATCGAAAATCTTAATCGGGGAAAAATGGAGTTTCGCTACGCTTCAGTCCAACTAAACCATTTAACAAAGACATTAAAGTTTAGTCTACGGGCAACTGTTTTTCAATTTCAAGATGTACAAGGTCCGTTCTCGTCCAGTCAGGACCTCATCACCAAACGTTAATGAAAAATAAATTACTCTACCACAATTTAATTTACTACAAATCTGGATAAAATTAGTTTCTTAACGATAATTTCTGCCATTCAGAATCAGTCTACCAACGATTCTACTTATCTACAACAAAAAGCTATCTATTGCATTAATTAACCTAAATACATCCATTATATGTATATATATAACAAACAGAAAAACTATATACAGAAAACTTAACATAATTAAATTAATTTAACGTTGATACCACAGACGGTTTGTGTGCTTGTTTCTTTGAAATAAATTAAAATTATTTGTCTCATCTATTCCTTAACTATTCCATTTTCACCACAGACGGTCTATCGATATGTTTAACTATGTGTGATTCATTTTCATGCAAATCACCAGTGTCATGACTACCAAGATGATGATAACTACTATGTTGATTGTGATGATGTTGATGATGTTGCTCATCTTCATCTGTAGATGGACTACGTGATTCACTATGATTAGTTTCCATTTTAATTATATTATGTTCCGATGCTAACGTTGGATTCAACATTTCATAATATGCGCTAGGTGATTGTACCGGACTATATAAAGGACTTGGTACTTGTGAATGATATATGTGTGAAGATGTTGTAAATTGTGCAGGACTTGGTAGTACGGTTGGAATTGATGGGATGTAAAGATTTTTTTGTAAATATTTATTACTACTGCTGTTATTTGTTGATATAGTTGACGGTGTTGGTGAGAATGGTGAAAGTTGATGATGATTCGGTGATATATTAGAATTTGTTGGTGATGAATTTAAGTTTGTTGCTGTTGAATGGAGAACAGAGTTTGTATGCTGAATCGATGATGTTGTTCGATAATCTAAAATTTAAATTAGTTTATGTAATTATTCGAATTTTCGCTTTTAGGTTTGAATTTTAAATGATCGTTACCTGATGTCGAATCATGTTTACTTGAAGCTGAGGTATTATTATTACTTGAAGTTTTAGATCCGTTTTCACTATTCACAGACTTCATACCTTTAGGTTTGCGTTTTCTTGTCTGAAAAACAAAAAAAATAATTACTATGTTATATTATTATGCAAATAAAAATATCAAAAAAATAAATTTCATCAACAAATATTTTACTCAAAAAACTTTCAATTACTTAAAATAACAATATACATAAATTAAGAAACAGCCTTAACAACAGACATTCATGTTCATATTTTTTTGTTGGGAAACAAACATTATATTACTTTTTTCTGGAAACATTTTGTTTATACAAAAAACTTATTTCCAAACAATTAGAGCATAACAATTTCTTTTTATAAAACCAACGAATTTTCTTACTTGTATGTTATCTTTTTTCATTGATGGAGGTCGTGTTACACCATGTAATTTATAATATAATCCACAAGCATTACAAACAGGCTCACCATTGACATTTCGACGCCATAAAGATGTTTGTTGAGTATTGCAATTTGTACACGATAATCCAACTCGTCGTGATGCACTCTGTAAAAGTTTTTGAATATTAATTTTAAATTTATAATATTAAACTACTTTTTGAGATACAAATAGTTAGTTTATTGCTAAAATGTTTATTATTTAAGAAAAAAATGCAAATATGAGTTTGGAAAATGGGACAATATCGACTTGAATATGTGTGTTTATACAATTTCCCGTCATATTTACATATTTTCTAATTTACTAATTTAACTACACACAAAAAACTACAAAGCATAACACTTGACATTATTAACATAAAACAAATAATTATTTTAAACTTATAACTTAGAATATATTCATTAAAACATACCAAACGTCGCCCCGACGTTTTTTCCTCGGGAGTTGCTCGATACGTTGGCAACGGATTATATGAAAAGTTATGTGAGAAATCTTGACACTGATCTGCGGCCACTGCAATAATTTGAAAGAAAACCAAAATAACAATTAATCACAACCGTCAATGTCAAAATAATAAAAAAAAAAATTAGGCAAAAAATTAAAATTAAGCAAAAAAATTATAATTAAAAATATTTCTTTTGAATCGTAAAAAACTACAATTTTTGTAATTTTTCGATTTATTAAAGTTTTTGTTTTTAATTTTCATAATATTAAAAAAAAAAAACAACAACAAAAATTTCAACTGATAATTTTTTTAATATTTATTGAGGGGCGGCGCACGCTCAGTGTGAGGATCTCTTTAAGCTATATTATTTAAAAAAAATGATATCAATTTAAAAAAAAATGTCAAGGAGAAGTGTTAATTTAAAAAAAAAATGTTTTTACATTAATTTATTAATTAATTAGTGACTAGTTAAAACAAACAATTACCACGATATTAAAAAAATAAACTTTTAAGAAACAAACAAAAAAATTTAATTTCAACAAACATTTACCGGCCGCCTGGATTGTCTAACTAACGGTCGATTTATTCCATTCATTTTATGATAAAGGCCGCATGCATTGCATAAATAGTGTCCGGTGCCATCACGTCGCCATAAAGGCGTTGATATTGCTCCACAATTAACACATTCTCGTCCTTCTATCATTAGATCAGCATCTATGGCAACTTTAAGGTAAAGTTATATTGTAAATATGTAAACAATTATCTTTTTTTGGAAAAAACCAATCACAATATTTATATAATTAAATAAAGAAAAAAAATTTTTGTTGTTGAATTTTTTTTTAACTTTTACGAAAGAAAAGAAAATTAAAATTTATATAATTAATTTAAACCTAATTAAAGTTTGTTGACATTTAGCGATAATTTTTTAATTGCTTTTGGCTGCAATTGTATAAAAATGTTAATTTTTGGAACAGTTTATTTGTTAATTTAATTTTAATTTTTAAACATTTAATTTTTCCGAACTCCTCTTTGTCAATCTCTGGTTTTTGCTCATATCTTGGTTTCTACCACATCCAATGTGTTAAGTGTTGTGATAAAACAATTATTGAACCAGCAAAAAATTATGGTTCATTCTATTTTCAAATTAGAGTGACTAGACTAGTTTATTGAGGGCAAGATTCATCTAAACCAAGAATTTTATTAGATATAAAATTAGACAGATGATGTTTTAATTATATAAATTTATAGTTTTATCTTTCCATTTGGGGTGAAATAAGAAACTGTCAATGACTCAGACTAAGTGTTTTTTAACAATTGGAGTACAAGTCGGTAATTTAAACTCCAGTAGCGCAATTAAAGTTGTTGCGGTTAATATACGTTCGTTGTTGTTGTAGCGACGAGTGTGCTGCTATTCAAGTCCAGAACTCTGCTACTAAAATTGGCGGTATCATATATCTTCCTTGGTCAGGTCGGTTAGTTTCTCTGGACAATTGAAAAGGTGATTAGCATCATATGCCGTGCTCATTTGCGTGACCAACCGGAGAACTTGATTTAGTGCGTAGTTCTTTATTGTATCTTCAACAACTTTGGTATGTCTTCACTTCATTGTTTCTAACATCTTGTAAGATGCACTTCGCGGTCCGCGTTATGAGTGGTGTAGTCATAAACAAGGGGTCATTACAGGGATGTTGCTCTTTATGACAGGCCCATAGATATTGTTTGGTAAGCATTTCGTTATGTTCACAGGTACCGGCAATATCAATATGTTCAATATCAATATGTTACATTCCTCGTGCAGATGATATCGGTGGGCTATCAAATGGCATCCGGTTGCGGTACGCAAGGCTGCGTTTTGTGTTATTTGTAACTTATTCCAGTGAGTGTCAGTGAGTTGTGGGGTCCATGTGGGTGCAGCGTAATTTAAGAAAGGTCTTCCTTTTGCTTTATATGCTGTTATTATTGTGTTTTTATCCTCGCTCCATGAACTAACCCGCTAGTGCTTTCATTGCATTATTCCTGTTTTTCAGTTTCGAGTTCACTTGTTCGAGTTCACAGCATGACGTTCACAGCATGACTGCTGAATTTAAGTAGTGAATCAAATATTAATCCTAACAGTCTCGGCTTTTTGACGGTAGGAATTAATATGTTGTCAATGCAGATGTTAAGTGTAGTATTTAGAGCTCCTTCGCCCATGTGGTGAAAACTGTGGAAGTGAACTTTTCAGTGAACAGTTTCAATTTTCCGGTTTCAGACATTCATTCAAGGTGTTCAGAATATAAGTGAGTTGTTTCCTGTTGCTAGCACCGTGCTGTCGTCTTTATATGACTGATGGTTACTCCTTCCGGTAGTGCCGGTAAACTACTTCAGTAGCGTGCGACAGTCTGTGTCGAGTGCAACAAAAATTGTTCTAGGTTTTTTAGACCATTGCTGATTTGGTTTTGGATTCTGTAAAGAGCAGTGCTTATACTATGTGCTCTAAAGCCATGTTGATGTGACGCAAGATCCAGTTAACCGAGGTAGCGCAGAAGTGCTTCAATCAATTTTGCAACCGATGAGAGAGAGGATGATCAAATTTCTTTAGGCTTTCCAGGTTTCAAGATGGGGCTTATTCTGACCGTTTTCCAGCTATTTGGTATCTAAGGCGTATTTAGAAATGTGTTGAGTGTGGTAGTAAGATAGTTTAATCCTTTGGGTGTAATGTATTTGAACATGTTTACTGAAATGGTGTCGGGTCCAATAGTTTTAGATTATTTTCAATCTTTTCTTCCTGTGGTTTTCGGTTGGGATATCATGCATAATTTAAGCCCTTAATCACCTGCTTATTCTGCTTCTCTAGCAGATTCTAATCTGCTTATTCAGGTCCCTAGGGTCAGTTGGATCTGCTTTGCGGATGTCATCTCTTTGGGAGGAAAGCACACAAGCTTCCTGCGGGAAGTTTGATTTAATCTTTTGTATTACCCCGGCTGAAATGAAGCGAGATCTAGATATTTGTTAAAAATTTCTCTGAATTGTCATTTCGTAGGTCAAAATTAATAAAGGTCCTCTTCTGGGATATTATTTCGTTTAATGTGATTATGATCGCCACATTGTCTGATTCCAATGTATTAGTGGCATGCTGGGAAGTGAGACATCTGGAGAAAAGAAGGCGTTATTTGTTACCTTTTTTGGTGGTGGTTCGTTCATTGGGGACTCCAAAATTGGACCCATCAATTTGATTAGCAATGTTTTAGCCTCTTAAACCGATGTTCAGATGTGAGTGCTATAGATCGTGGTGTGCATTCACATCGCTAAGAATTAGACAGTCTTTGGTATGAAATAAATGTCCTCTATCCAGTTTTATAATTCTACAATCACAGATATCTTTTTTTTACAAGAAACCAAATTAAATATTAAATATTAGATTAGATAATATTAGAAACTAATCATATAGTGATAATATCAGGCTTGGTTTATTTCATACCAAAGACTGTCTAGTTCTCAGCGATGTGAATGCACACCATGATCCATGGCACTCACATCTGAACGGAAGTAAGCTAGTGAAACTTCACATACCTTAGCTCTACGGTCCTACAATTTCAAAACTTACGGATCAGAGAATATATATTTATTTAAATATTTTTTAAAACAAATGATCTTGACACTCGCAACCGAAATTTCGTTTTCTACTTGTTGCTTATCTCAAAGCACCTTCAGTGAATTTACTTTTGCCGTAATTTATGAAATTTATTGGTGGATTACTTTCGGGAAGTCTAGCTTAGAATACATTTTTAAGAATATAGCAAACCAAAAATTATGAGAAAAAATTGCAATCTTCCTTAAAAATTCAACCGTCCATATGACAGCTCACTCGAAAAGAATGCAATCTTCTTTTTAAAAAAAACTCAACCTCACCTATCAGATTGCTTTTTGCAAAAATGGTGATATATGATGCGTGATATATTTTGGTGATATATGATGCACTTATATTGCATTTTGGAGTAAAACGTGCGACCGATTAAACTACATAAATCTAGTATTGTCAACGACTCATTATCAACACAGTTCTCTTCTGACTTGTAGCCCATCACTGGATAGTATCGTATCTCCTAAATTTAACTTGGTCGTTTCATTTTTCTTATTGGGATCTATTAGTTTTTTGAATGACAAAGATTGTTTTTTACCTTTGCCTGATTTCGTGTATAGGACACCAAGTTAGTTAGTTGTTTTTAATTTTATTTAAGCTTTCTCTGACATTTTTTACAGATTTCTTTTGTTTATTGGCGCGTGGAGATTTTACTTGTGTTGTTGTTGTATAGAAAGACAGAGTATTTATTCTGCTTAAATATCAAACCAATGATTATTTTTCATCTAACAAAACAAAGTTAATTTTAATATTTTCAATTTCATTTTGAATGCATTTTTTTGTCAAAATCATGCCCATTTTTTTTAATTTAGCTTCCAACAAATATTTTCTTTTTACCAACCTAAAACCTTGCAATATTACATAAATAATTCTTATGTTATTTTATTCCATTTATTAAATGATCTCATATTTTCTTATGACTAAAATTCATCATAATACCCTTTTTTTATATACCATCGCGGCCCTCGGTTGGCAGAAACGCCAACCGAGAGGGAGCGATGTCTCCTAGGTAGTCATAGGTCAGACATCGCTCACAAAGAAGAACAAAAACGAAATCATATATATACCTCGCTAAATAATTATTTTGGTTTAGTGAATTATAATTTTTCTAAATTAATTGAAAAAAAAATTAACTAAAGTCAAAAATTAAAATAAAAAAAACAAAACCAGTTTACTTACAAATTTTATGTTAAAGTATATACAACGTGACTGCACACACATTAAATAACAAAATTTTGAAAAAAGTGTGTGTGTGTTTCATATTATTTAAATCAAAATAAATTTGCCGTATTTTTAATTAATGACAAAACATATGATCTGTGTTCTGTATTATGGAAAAAACATGATTTGTTGTTTACTTAAATTAAGATAAATTGAACTAGTATGAGTTTATAGGTACTGACTGCAGTTTGTCATTCATTAAATCTTGTCGATGTTTTTTGTTTAATAGTTTAAGATTTTTGGAAAGATTTACTTTTTAAGTGTAATATGTGATCATCAAACCTTTTTTTAATTGTGTAGCCTAGAAGCAAACCAGTGTCTTTTCCATTTTTATAAAAAAAAAGTTAATGATGAAGTAATGTTGCTTTTGTTTAATATTACCTCCTTATCCAATTAAGTTTTTCCACATCAGCGTTTTTCTGTTTAAAAAGAATAACACAAATGTTAAATTGGTTGCATAGCATCTTTATTCCTTCTTTATGTGAAAATCAAAACCTTTAATTTTGAATTTATTTCAAGAATTTAAATAAAAAATTGATTTTTTTAATATTTATTTTAATTTATTGTTTTATTTCGGGGCTTACTCTATTGCTTCTAGGCTACACAATTGTTCTACGGCATATCTTCAGAATTTGAACAGCTGATTTCGTAAATGCCAGATTTAACGTTGTTCTCTAATTTTTTTGATTTCTATCAAAAAGAATTTACAGATTTGTTTTTAAGTTTACAAACTTCTATTCTTATTTTTGTAGTAGGTCTTGTAAATAAGTAGATCAATTTTGTGTTTTCTGAAAACGTTTGCTAGTTTATTGATGTTTTTCGATAGAATGCAACACTTATCCTGACTTTGTTATATTCCTTCTCTGGTGTAAGATTTGTTCTTTGTTTCTTTTCAAAGTTTATTTTGTGTTTCCTTATTATTTTCCTGGCAAATTCCACTGAGTGTCGCTGTGTTTTCTATAAATTTTATTTCTTGATATTTCTCTTCTTTTTTCATAGAGATGTTAAATAATCCATTTTGCTATTGTTTTTATTGAAGAAAAACGGCGTATAAGAAGTAGTAGGGACAAAATAAAAAATACAACTTCTTTCACAATTTTTTTAAAGTGCATAGTTTGAGCATAGGGGGCACCCCCCACATACATGAAAAATGAAAATTCTGTCATTCCGATGTAACTTTGAAATTAAATTGTTCAAGAACGGCTATACTGACTGATTTCATCAATCTTTTTTTGTTTTATAGATGATTAGTTAGCCGTTTGAAAAAAAATTAAGTAATATTTTTTGTAAAATATAAAATTTACAAAGAGGCGTTAGAGGTCGTGTTCTTGAGATATTTAATTTTAAAAATTTTTAGTCCATCTAAAATTCTAATTGTTCATTATTTTAATTTTCATTGTTCATTTTTCATATCATCAAAAAATTTTAACCACTGAAGTTCGAGAAAATAATGTGAACTGTTAGAATTTTAATCGGACTAAAAATCTTTAAAATTAAATAGAACACGAATTAATGCCTCTTTGTAAATTTGATATATTTTAAAGTAAGGTTAGAGCTATATTTAAAAAAAAAAGTTAGAATTTAATTGATTTTAAAATTTTTTGTTAATGGAAGTTGTTTGAAAAAATGAAGAAAAATTCGAATATCAGTCGTACCAAAAATCTTTAAAAATAAATATCTTAAGAACAAAAATTAACGCCTCGGAGTTAAGTTGTTATATTTTAGAGTAAGGATAGAACTATTTTCAGAAAAAAAATTAATTAAATTCCAATTGATCTTCGACCCTAGCGCCATCTTTAAAAAAGTTTTTTTAATATTTTTATTTAAAAATTAATTATAAAAACAATTAATTAATTTTTTTTCAAAGGATTAACTAATCATCTATCAAACAAAAAAAAAGTTTGATGAAATCGGTATAGCCGTTCTTGAGCAATTTAATTTCAAAGTTACATCGGGTATTGGTAGAATTTTCATTTTTCATGAATGTTGGGATGCCCCACTCAACTATGCACTTTTAAAAAATTGTTAAATAAGTTGTATTTTTTATTTTGTCCATATACGACTAATATGCCAAGTTTCAGGAAAATCAAAAATGGTCAAGTTCAAATCACCTGCGTAGATCACGTTTTTCATCTATTGATGTATTAGTATCGTTAACCATCTTGTTCAAAAGATCTCTAGGATAAACCGCTTTTCCATGTGTGTTCTTCATATCGACTTTCTATGATAGTTTCTGTTACACTGGAATCGTAATCTGATTTGTCCAATATGACCACTGTATTTTCTTTGCCTACTTTTGTAATTATTCACATTCTTTATGAGATTCGGTATTTAATTTACTAATTAAGAAATAAAAAATTTTTATTTTTTCGACCGGTTTCGTTTAAGATTTTCCACTTCTTGCCCCCTCAAAACACAGAGTTTCGAATAGCTTGCTATATAATGTTTTGTTTTAGAGCTAGTAATTAGTGTATTCATTAAGTTTTCTACAATAATGAATTTTACCAAATTTATTAATCGGCCACTTTCTAAGTTAATATGTTAACATCACGAATTTAAAAATCTAGAACTTGAACAAATTTTAAAATTTAATTTCAAATTTTAGTTTTTTTATAAAAGTGAAGAATATTTAAATTGATGAATTATACAAATTTTGACAAATATTTGGAGGGCTCAGAATACAAGTGAACCAAGTTCATTTTTTATTTTTTGTTCAGACATAAGTTCAATTTCGTCATTTGTTAAGCATATGCTGAACCACATATGGGTAAAGAAATTTAATTTATAATTAAAAAAATGTTAATAGGTAATTTTGTTACAAATCTTTAACTTTAAACCTCTGTAGCACAAAATGGACTTGGTTCACTTGTTCTTCACTTCATTCTGAGCCCTCCATTTAACAATGTATATAGATATAGTTATTCTTCACGTCACTCCGAAGAGAATATTAATATTACTTAAATTGGTCGTTTCATTTCTCTAATTGGGATCTTTATCTCATCTATTAGTTTTTGAATTACAAAGACTGTCTTTACATAGGAGAAATTGGCGTGAACTCCTAATTTTATTTGTTCTTTTGTTTCTGACGCGTGCAGATACTGTTGTATAGAAAGGTTTTGTCATTTCGTTCCTAGATCAACTCATTCAGTCAACTTTCACACTTCTATTCTATACTTATTCTAACAAACTCATACACAACTCTAATTCACATTCTAATTTTACTTAGGGCACCCAGAATCAGATGCTCAATACCCTCCACGACATTACATCTTTCGCACAGATTTTTTCCAAGTTTTCCTTCCAATTGCCATAGTTCGAAGAGATTCGTATCCTCTCAATCGTTCTTATCATTCATGCACTTCCTTTGAGAAACTTATAATAAGGTTTTCGAAAGGAATACTCACTAGTTATCTGTACTTTTCGCCGTTTACTTGACTTTTATTCTCATATTCACACTCCCATTTATGCCAGATCTTTTGCTGAAACATCTTAAGTACATTCCTTGCATCCCTCCTTCATACACAATGGCTTGCTTATTCATTCTTCTCCTTTCCGCTAACATTTCGGCCTTTTCATTACTAGAGATCAGACACTGCAATGGTATCCGTTGAATGGACACCCCACGATTTCCTTTCACTAGTTCATATATCATGTCCACATGTACAGTATTTTAAGTATGGTTTCATTGATATTATATTTCTAAAATTCCAAACAAACTACAAGATGTTAGCTGGCTTTATCCCCGACTAATGTTTTCAATTGAAGAAAACTCGTTGAAGTTTTCGCTCAAAATGGTGGCCTTAAAGGTTTTCTTAAAAAACGGTTGACTCTGTTACCTTGTCAACATTTTCTCAATTAGTCTTCATTCTCACTATAGCTCTCGTGCTGTGATTCCCTCTCTTATAATCAAGAGATGAATCACCAACTTCCGAATATAAAGACAGTGGATTGGAGTCGAATTTATCTCTCACACATTCATTCCAACTTTCATACACTTACGAAAACCAACTATAGATCCATCATCATACACTCCTATTTCATACATAATTTGTGTGGCAGCTAAAGCCTTTCGTAACATATCAGTCCATTTGCTCTCTTTTGATCACATTCAATCTTTTCTTACACTCATCGGTAAGAAACTACATGTGTTTCCTAAAGTTCATGTGCCGATCGATCCAAATACCGATATAAATATTTAACTAGATTCGTATGTTCAATTCTCTGTGGTCCCATTCGAAAATTCATACAATTACATTTGCTGACATTCACCTTAAGGTTTAAGCTCTTCAGCTTTCGCACAACCAACTTGAGACCACTTTGCTTTCTTTCCATTCATGCTTTATTGAGCACAAAAACCAAATTTAATTTTCTCATCATTCTGGAGAATCTTATTTAAATTATGATCCACATTACCCATCAATCTCATACATTTAATCCTTTTTTCAACACCACATTCCTCCTTCTACCTACTTCTATTTTATTCCTCTCACTCTATTGAACTTCTGCCAAACATCCCGTGTGTCATTTCTGAGACATAATTAATCCAACACCTTTCTTTAATTTCGCTGTCATTCTAGACAGAGATGTTAAAGGCTAAAATTTCGTTACGAGATCCAGTAATGGATTTCATTATTCCATCAAGCTTTCACTCGAATATCTTTCATGCCATTCTTTCTAACGCATATTTCGTTACTTCTGTCTTTTATTTCACACCCTTTTCACCCATTTTTTTATTCATTCAATTTCGTTTTATCCCGATAGATTTTGTTTTCTCTTGGTACTTGGGGTCCAAGCATTCTTGGTAGCCAAGTCAATCGACAACAAAGAGATATTGATTGCACTGGATATTTTACCCACTCCCGCTAACCTCGTTGGTCTTCCATCAATCAGAATAACTATTCCACTATTCTAAATAAGGTTACTCAACCAGGTTCCTCATACATCCCCACATTCATATCTCTACAATTAAAAGATCACTTTTCCTTTCAACTTCCTTCCTCCCTTTTCCTCTTGCTCATTCAAAGTAAATTCTCTCACCTTAACATTCAAACTGGAGGTTTCACAAGTAATACTACACTCACAAATATGAGATGTCTGTCCAAATTTTGCCTTTGTGCAGCGATGCCGTCCATTTTTTTTATCACTCCCATTTATATAATTTGGCTTCAAAGTGATTGATACAAAAATCCATTGCGAATATCAGAAACAAATGTTTTCTTTTTACCATATTTAAACCTTGTAATATTAGATATATAATTCTTATGTCACAATTCCATTTATTTATTATTAAATGATCTTACTTTCTAATGATTGTAAAATCATCATAATACCCTTTTTTTATTTACCATCGCGGCCCTCGGTTGGCAGAAACGCCAACCGAAGGGGAGCGACGTCTCCTAAGTACTATAGGTCAGACATCGCTCACAAACAAGAATAAAAACGAAATCATATATATACCTCGCCAAAGAATAATTTTGGTTTAGTGAATTATAATTTTTCAAAAAAAAAATTAACTAATGTCAAAAATTAAAAATAAAACAAAACCAGTTTACAAACAAATTTTATGATAAAATATACAACGTGACTGCATACACATCAAATAACAAGAATTTTGAAAAAAGTGTGTCTGTATTCGTTGCATATTATTTATATCAAAATAAAATTACCGTATTTTTAATTAATAACAAAACATATGATCTGTATTATGGAAAAATATGATTTGTTATGTTTACTTGAATTAAGATAAATTGAATTATTATGAGTTTATATGTACTGACTGCAGTTTGCAATTTATTAAATTTTGTTGATGTTTTTCGTTTTGTTTAATGTTTAAGATTTTAATAATAATTAATTTTTTATAATAGTTTAAGTGAGATACGTGATCAGTGACCTTTATACCTGTAAGATTTGTTTTTTGTTTCTTTATTATTTTTTTGGCAAATTCCTAAATTATTGTAAAACAGATTTTTTCTATTGCTAGATTATCAACTAAATGTTTTTTGATCAGTGATATAGGACTTCCTGTATCAACAATAAATTTTAAATTATTATTGTTAATTTGTAAATCTACAATTTAATCCTGAAAACATTCAATTTCGGATTTGGTTGAAACAATCTGTTGATTTTTGTTTGTGTTGTAGTCTTTTCCACAGATTTTTGCTTGGTGCTTTGTGGAAGCACATTTAAAGCAGGATCCCCATATATTCTCAAAGGCTTGTTGCAATTATTGAAATAGCGTCCATTCTCATCCCAGTTAAAACACTTAATTTCACTTTTAACTTTACTTTCTTTAGCTGAATATTTAAAAGACTGAGTACGATTAAATTTGTGTACATCTTTAACCGAAGAGGTTTTCAATTGACGGCTGATGAGTGCGCTAACTCAACTAAATTCTCGAAACTTCGCATTCTTGCTTGGTTTTGTAAAATAGGATCATGCATACAAGTGTGGAAAGGACCAATAATCAGTTCGCTTTTTAAACTTTATGTTTTGTTTTCCATAGAAATGTAGATAAATTTACTTTTTGTCCAACTGGACCAAAAATGACAATTTTTGTTATCGTATATTTGACAAAAAAATATGTTATTTGTGTATTGCATAATTTTTTGTTCTGTACAAAAAGTGATTTCTGACAAAAGTGTTTTTGACAGAGCAATATTGCATAGTACATTTAATTGTTATTGAGCTGGACATTAATTTTATTATAATGTGAGCTCCCAAGCCAAGATGACGAACAATATTCTGCTGCAGGGTACACTATCCAAATAGCTGATTGTTTCAAACAATTCGCATTTGCACCCAAAGAAGTTCCATTTAAACTTAGTATCAAAATATTTCTTGACCGAACTTTCATTGCTTTCTCTTCCAAATGCTGTTTGTATGTTAATGACCTATCCAAGTTGACTATTAAATATTTAGGATTATGATTGTGATTCAGAAATGTTTCATCAATAGTAATGTTGAGCTTACGTTTGGCTTTCCTTACTGATTAGGCCCGAGTTCCCATTTTTTATGATAATCAAAAGTTACGTTCAAATCACTTGCTAAAAATAGCCAAATCATCAGCAAATTGAGATTTTTTACTGTCTATTGAAAAGTATTGGAGCCTTGAGGTAAATCATTATTTAAACGACGCCATCTGCTAGATTTGTCATTCATAAACACTCTAAAATCTTCAATCCTTACCTTCCCTCCACACTGTATCGTATGTAGCAGTTAAATCAATAAAAGTCTTCTTTAATTCTTGAAACCCTTTTTCAATCAATATAGTTAAAGCTAGTACTTGTTCCGTGCAACCTCTATTTTCACGAAAACTTGCCTGTTCTTTCGGTACAATTTCATTTATCACAAGATTTTTGTTTTATGATCTATTATGATCTATTTAAACCTTTGCGTTTACCAACAATTTATGAGCCACTTCATTAGGAGTTATAGCTGAACTTTTGCACACATTTTTTGATGAATTCGTGCCTATAGTTTATGCAATAAATTCCAAGCTTTTCTACTTGAATGTTTAAAGCCCATGACTTCTGTTGCCCCTTTTCCTTTCTATTTTCTTTTACAAAATCTATTAGGCGATTTGCAATACTAACAAAGGCAATTTGATATTCAGCGTACAATTCATTACGTTCATTGGTTCAGCGAGGTATATATTTTGGACGATGACCTCTTGGAATTGATTTTTTTTACAGCATTTTTAACAACATTCGTAAAATTGTCGTATTGATTAGGCAACAGTGAGATATTTTTCCTTTTTTATTATCCAATAGTTTAGCAAATAATGTCCAATTAGCCTTTTCCCAGTTCCGATGATATTTCTTTAATGAGCAAATATATGGAATTTTTAAACCAAAACTAACAATTATTGGACGGTGTTGAGTATGAGGAAACCCTCCTAGAATTTCTTTAGTACATTAAATGTAATGTACTAAAGAAATTCTAGGAGGGTTTCCTCATACTCAACACCGTCCAATAATTGTTAGTTTCGTTTTAAAAATGCCATATACTTGCTCATTAAAGAAATATCGTCGGAACTGGGAAAAGGCTATAATTGGACATTATTTGCTAAACTATTGGATGATAAAATAGGAAAAATCTTACTGTTGCCTAATCAATACGACAATTTTACGAATGTTGAAAATGCTGCAAAAAAAATCAATTCCAAGAGGTCATCGTCCAAAATATATACCTCGCTGAACCAATGAACGTAACGAATTGTACGCTGAATATCAAATTGCCTTTGTTAGTATTGCAAATCGCCTAATAGATTTTCTAAAAGAAAATAGAAAGTAAAAGGGGCAACAGAAGCCATGGACTTTAAAGATTCAAGTAGAAAAGCTTGGAATTTATTGCATGAACTATAGGCACGAATTCATCAAAAAATGTGTGCAAAAGTTCAGCTATAACTCCTAATGAAGTGGCTCATAAATTGTTGGTAAACGCAAAGGTTTAAATAGATCATAATAGATCATAAAACAAAAATCTTGTGATAAATGAAATTGTACCGAAAGAACAGGCAAGTTTTCGTGAAAATAGAGGTTGCACGGAACAAGTATTAGCTTTAACTATATTGATTGAAAAAGGGTTTCAAGAATTAAAGAAGACTTTTATTGATTTAACTGCTGCATACGATACAGTGTGGAGGGAAGGCAAGGATTGAAGGTTTTAGAGTGTTTATGAATGACAAATCTAGCAGATAGCGTCGTTTAAATAATGATTTACCTCAAGGCTCCAATACTTTTCAATAGACAGTAAAAAATCTCAATTTGCTGATGATTTGGCTATTTTTAGCAAGTGATTTGAACGTAACTTTTGATTATCATAAAAAATGGGAACTCGGGCCTAATCCATTAAAAACTGAGGTTTCTGCATTTCACTTAAATAACAGGAAAGCCAAACGTAAGCTCAACATTACTATTGATGAAACATTTCTGAATCACAATCATAATCCTAAATATTTAATAGTCAACTTGGATAGGTCATTAATATACAAACAGCATTTGGAAGAGAAAGCAATGAAAGTTCGGTCAAGAAATATTTTGATACTAAGTTTAAATGGAACTTCTTTGGGTGCAAATGCGAATTGTTTGAAACAATCAGCCATTTGGATAGTGTACCCTGCAGCAGAATATTGTTCGTCATCTTGGCTTGGGAGCTCACATTATAATAAAATTAATGTCCAGCTCAATAACATTTAAATGAACTATGCAATATTGCTCTGTCAAAAACTCTTTTGTCAGTAATCACTTTTTGTACAGAACAAAAAATTATTATTTTTGAGACTTGTATCATGGCAATCCAATACAATAATACACAAATAACATATTTTTTTGTAAAATATACGATAACAAAAATTGTCATTTTTGGTCCAGTTGGACAAAAAGTAAATTTATCTATATTTCTATGGAAAACAAAACATAAAGTTTGAAAAGCGAATTGATTATTGGTCCTTTCCACACTTGATCCTATTTTACAAAACCAAGCAAGAATGCGAAGTTTCGAGAATTTAGTTGAGTTAGTACGGGTGATGAGTCAATTGAAAACCTATTCGGACAAATTTAATCGTACTCAGTCTTTTAAATATTCAGCTAAAGAAAGTAAGTTAAAAGTGAAATTAAGTGTTTTAACTGGGATGAGAATGGACGCTATTTCAATAATTGCAACAAGCCTTTGAGAATATATGGGGATCCTGCTTTAAATGTGCTCCCACAAAGCATCAAGCAAAAATCTGTGGAAAAGATTACAACACAAACAAAAATCAACAGATTGTTTCAACCAAATCCGAAATTGAATGTTTTCAGGATTAAATTGTAGATTTACAAATTAACAATAATAATTTAAAATTTATTGTTGATACAGGAAGTCCTATATCACTGATCAAAAAACATTTAGTTGATAATCTAGCAATAGAAAAAATCTGTTTTACAATAATTTAGGAATTTGCCAAAAAAATAATAAAGAAACAAAAAACAAATCTTGCAGGTTTAAAAGTCACTGATCACGTATCTCACTTAAACTATTATAAAAAAATTAATTATTATTAAAATCTTAAACATTAAACAAAACGAAAAACATCAACAAAATTTAATAAATTGCAAACTGCAGTCAGTACATATAAACTCATAATAATTCAATTTATCTTAATTCAAGTAAACATAACAAATCATGTTTTTCCATAATACAGATCATATGTTTTGTCATTAATTAAAAATACGGTAATTTTATTTTGATATAAATAATATGCAACGAATACAGACACACTTTTTTCAAAATTCTTGTTATTTGATGTGTATGCAGTCACGTTGTATATTTTATCATAAAATTTATTTGTAAACTGGTTTTGTTTTTTTTTTAATTTTTGACATTAGTTAATTTTTTTTTCAATTTATTTTGAAAAATTATAATTCACTAAACCAAAATTATTCTTTGGCGAGGTATATATATGATTTCGATTTTATACTTGTTTGTGAGCGATGTCTGACCTATCGTACTTAGGAGACGTCGCTCCCCTTCGGTTGGCGTTTCTGCCAACCGAGGGCCGCGATGGTAAATAAAAAAAGGGTATTATGATGATTTTACATTAGAAAGTAAGATCATTTGATAATAAATAAATGGAATTGACATAAGAATTATTTATCTAATAATTACATGGTTTAAATATGGTAAAAAGAAAACATTTGTTTCTGATATTCGCAATGGATTTTTGTATCAATCACTTTGAAGCCAAATTATATAAATCGGAGAGTGATAAAAAAAATGGAATGCATCGTTGCACAAAGGAAAAATTTAGACAGACATCTCATATTTGTAAGTGTGTAGAGTATTACTTGTGAAACCTCCAGTTTGATGAATGTTGAGGTGAGAGAATTTACTTTGAATGAGCAAGAGGAAAAGGGAGGTAGGAAGTGGAAAGAAAGGAAAAGAGTGATCTTTTAATTATAGAAATATGAATTTGGTGATGTATGAGGAACCTGGTTGAGTAACCTTATTCAGAATAAATAGATATTCTGATTGATGGAAGACCAACGAGGTTAGCGAGAGTGGGTAAAATATCCAGTGCAATCCAGTGCATCTCTTCGTTGTCGATTGACTTGGCTACCAAGAATGCTTGGACCAAGTACCAAGCGAAAACAAGATCTATCGGGATAAAACGAAACTGAATGAATAAAAAATGGGTGAAACGGGTGTGAAATAAAAGAGAGAAGTAACGAAATATGCGTTAGAAAGAATGGCATGAAAGATATTCGAGTGAAAGCTTGATGGAATAATGAAATCCAGTACTGGATCTCGTAACGAAATTTTAACCTTTAACAACTCTGTCTAGAATGACAGCGAAATTAAAGAAAGGTGTTGGATTAATTATGTCTCAGAAATGACACACGGGATGTTTGGCAAAAGTTCAATAGAGTGAGAGGAATAAAATAGAAGTAGGTAGAAGGAGGAATGTGGTGTTGAAAAAAGGATTAAATGTTTGAGAAGGATGGGTAATGTGGATAATAATTTAAATAAGATTCTCCAGAATGATGAGAAAATAAAATTTGTTTTTTGTGCTCAATAAAGCATGAATGGAAAGAAAGCAAAGTGGTCTCAAGTTG